>JABFEB020000008.1:17929549-17953740 GCA_019775895.2 Stomatorhinus ivindoensis
GGGTTTGCATGCCCTACCCTACACATGAACCAGCTCAAGACTGAGTTCCCTGCTTGTCTCCCGCTGCCAGCTGTTATTGATTATACATTACATGGTTCATCAAAACACTTATTTCCATCTGCTTTGATGCACTCTCCTGGACATATTTGTGAGACGAATCGGTAGTGGAGACTTGTCACAGAGAGTCTGCTTGTCTCCCAGAACCAATCTGAAGATTATAGGTACAGGTGGGCTTCGTATTTAGCCGGGTAGATAGGGATCAATGGTTTATTAATGTATGACTGCTCATTTGCTCACATCTATCTCAAATCACTCAAGTCAAATCCTGCCATACCAACAAAGTCAGTGTACTGTATGTGAGCCACCTGAAGTGAATTCTTGTTTCTGTTTGTTCATTCATTCATTCATTCATTCATTCATTCATTCATATAAGCAATGATCTCAGGCCAGTAACTCTCAACTTTTTGTCATCCCTGAGTTGATGTGCCTTCCAGCTCTTATCGTTTAGTGTGGGGATGCAACATCAAGTGAGGGATTCTCCTTCCAGTTGCAGCAAGCTTGTTTCTCTGTACACTTTGATAGCATAATACATAATGTATAGTGCTGTAATGTCAATGATTTCATATGAAACCTTTTCACTGGGTAGGAAAAGGCTTTACATCTAGTGAGATGTACATAAGCAGAAAAGGGGGGGGGGGGTGGCACCTTGTTCAAAGAGTTGAGTCTCAACACATTCTGTCTTGGGTACTGCTGATTTTGGGCATTGGGGGGGGGGGGTTGCAGAAGGAAAAAGAGAGAGAGACTCACAGGGATTGCGCTTCCTGTTACCCCCCCCCACTATTTATGGCCAGAGAACATTCAGGAACAGAGAGACATTAAAAGCCGTGGGCTCAGTATTCAATCGATTGTTGAACCACCTGTTCAGGAATAATGACACCTCCCAGAGATGTCTGTGACTGCAGTCTTGTCCATTTCCTCTCCTCTTATCCTTCTTTTCCAAGCTAAAAAATACCCTATACTTCCCAATACTTGACAGACCAACGACATGCTGATTTGGGAGGATATATCTGTGATAATCCCTCTATAGCTGAACTGTTCATATGCAATAAAACAAGCATGCAAACAAACAAATTACAATTACAAATTACAATTTTCACTTATCTGTCAGAAATGCATCACAAGTACTAAACATTATTATTCACCTGAAAATATACTTGTATTTTGAGATAATTTAAATGTATATCAACTGTCAAACTCGTGCGAGCTTCAAGACACTGCATTAAGTGCATTATGGCACTGGTGTCATGGGTTATTTGGCAGGATTGTCATCAAATAGGAAAATAAACACGAATGTTGAGGACCCCTGATTACGACATGCATGTGAGCACTTATTGAGGTCAGGATAGCAGAACAGCACATGGGTCATTCAGTACGTTTACCTAATACAAACAAACTCGGAATAACTAACAAACAAGGAATAGATCCATCAGATCGCAAAAGGTGTCTGGAATGATGGCTTTGGGATGGGTTTGAACTCTACGGTTCAGGTTACTGTGGGTAAACCAAGAGTGAACAGACTGATATTCAAAAACCGCTGAGAGTGAAGAACAGGTGAGGAAAAAAAAAAACAATCAATATTAATAAGCACTGTCACCCGAATCTCCCTCCCCAGGTAACTGGGGTGCCCCATTCCCAGACAAGATCATTAAATAGAAGGCAATATGTCCAAGGAAATCAACATTTTCAATTACTTTGCTTTCTCTTGCCTGTTGATACAAAATGAAACCTCTCTGAACAGCAGGGTAATTATCCTTATGTTCTGCTCTGCTGCTCACAGACTCACCTCACATGGGCTGCAAATAACTTATTGAATTCTCTAAAATGCTTATCAACCTATCAGCCAAATCCTTTCATATCCCATGTATGTCTGTAAAGTAACAATGGAATTAGTTTAAATGTATGATAACATATATGCATATAAATAAACAGAGATGGAAAGGAGGACGTACTAAAGTCATTGATCGTCAGTGATGAAGATGGATAACAATGGAACACAGAATGCTCATCCACTGATAATTATGACAAGAAATGGATTTTGTGAAAAACAGCACTTACAAAAGAAAAATATGTGCGGTAACTGAGCTAGTATCATGAGTCCTGCACAGCCCAGTGCATGCAGGTATGTTACTCCGCAATGCACAACCTCAACAGGAAATGATGCTTTATTTCCCATTTGTACCAGTACAGATACATTGGTATGCTTTTCTTTGCAAATGCCATCTGTTACAACTTGTGTTGTGTTTATTAGTTAGAGAGTGATCGTCATTTTGTTTCGTCTTTGTTTTCTGTGAGGAAACTATTTCTGTGGTTCTTGAAGTACGAGTGTACAAATAATTCCTCTTGGTGCAGGTGTCAATGTAGTGTCAATCAAATAAAGTCTTTATTTTTATTTTTAAAGGATAAGAAGTAAAAGCGCAAAGTACAAGATGTAAGACAATATTACTCTACTGTGCAAAAGTCTTAGGCAGGCAAAGAAAATGAAAATGATGGTTCGATTATCCTCGTGTTGGTGTACAACTATGATATTATGCCTGTCAAAGTGTGTCAGCTTAGCCATTTCAGAACCTCTGCTAAAATCATACCAGTATTTGCAGCAACCGTCCAGTGCAGCCATGTATTTTTTGACTAGCACACCCATGACGGCTAGTCAGTCTGTCACTGACATTTTAAACCAATTTATTTAATTATTTAATTGAGCTGTTGGTGAAATTTTACTAAATTGTGGAACGGCTGAGGTGTCCCTGAGGAAAAGTTTGTTCATCCAGCCATCCAACTAGATATCAGTAACTTTTTAGAAAACAGAAGAAATTATTACTAGTTTTTATTGTGTTACTGTTAATTTGCATATGTCTAATGTTAAACTGTGTTTTTGTTATAAGCCAAAGTACACTTGCTACCCAGATAAACAGCTTTAAACATTTCTTTGGACTACCTAAGACTTTTGCACAGTTCTGTATATATAGTATATGCAATGTAACAAAGTTTAATAAAGACAAATAGATTATGTAGCGGGTAAAAGGATGTGCAATGTACTGTAACAGTGGAACGTATTAAAGTGCAATTGTGCATATAAGTGTTGACTGCAATGGTAGAATTGAGAATGGTTTTTACTCAGAAGGATTATGGCGTGGGATAGACAATAGCAGTGTGCATTACAGTGCAGGTAATGAAGGGGGTGTGTAGTAGTTTTAACCGGAGGAATATCAGAAGAGTCCTTGTGTAGATGGATGGTGATTTGAAGGCAGAAGCGGAGGAGATGGCAGTAGGTTAGAGTCTTTAGGGCTCTCACTCCTGATCTCCACTGAGATGGAAGCCGCGGGTTGAGTGATCAGGGTGTGAGGGGACGGCCATGATTTTCCCTGCATTTTTTTTTGTTATTTTGTCTACCACCGCTGTGTTTGTAATATGTCCATTTGTTGTTGGGTATGTTTCAATATACATAATGACACCACCAAAAAATAATTTTGCAATTTATCCAGCACCCCTGGGGCATTTTGGGGCATTCCGGGGCATTAAGTGGCCTTGCTTAAGGGCCTAAAGGAGATATGACTCTCCGGCCAGGGCTCGAACTGGGGATCATTTCAGCAATGAAACTGCATGTAAATGAACCACCCGAGCAGGAATGAAATTGCATATAAGTGAATAGGAGATTTGTGTTATATAGATATGCTTTGGAAACTCACGTAATAGAGACCAATCCGAGTTCTTGTTTATTATTATTATTATTATTATTATTATTATTATCATCATCATCATCATCATCATCATCATCATCATCATCTTACTGATCCCTGTCACAAAGCTGACATTTAAACTTTAAACTATATAAATGTAAATGAATCTCCATGCACTTTTATGTTAAACAACAGTGGGTCTGTTTTGACCCCTGGATCTGCCTGAGACTGGAGAGCGTGGCGGTGGGTTGCTGCCCCAGCCCACAGGGTTGCATCTGTAATGTAGAGACATCTGCCACCACCTCTTCCCTCAAAGCCACGAACCTCTGCTTCAGCAGTTTTTTTTTCCCTCTCCCCTGTCGACCTCTCTCCAAAGCGCAAAGGACAATTGATTATTGACACGCAGCGATTCCCATTCCGGAGACCGGCGCCGGAAGGAAGAATGCCGCATTATGGGATGAAGGAATCTACTTCACAAACAATGATTAGTCTTCCAGCGCCTAATTGTCCCCCGGGGGAGCGACGGTACTTCCTTTGGACTGTAAATGGCAGCCTGCCCGCCGCATTCAGAACCAGACTGACAGGCACTGACAGGTCTACTGATATAGATTATACTGACCGCCGCCTGCTTCCTTTCCCAGTAGACTTTTGCTCCTGTGCAAAGATGTGAATATGAGATAGATTTTTTTTTCTTATTTTACTTCCTATTGCCTCTGCATCCATCCTCAGAAATAGTTTGCAAATACAATTTGCCGTTTATTTATATTTAGATTTTTACCTGACCTGCATTAGCTTATTATCCAATATAGCTCATAATGTGTTCATGCACTGTGGATCGGCCAGTTTCCATTAGATCTAATATACATGCTATGCATCTAACTGTGTTATTGTAACGTCTGTCTGCATGATTGACATATTACAAATATGTGTTACTTCATACAGATATTTACACTTTCTAATTTCTATATATACTGGCCACTTCATTGAGTACACATAGCTAGTACCTGGTAGGGCCCACATTTCAAAGGTATGTAATTTGTGCATTCAGAGGAGCCATTCTGCACACCAGTGCTGCACAGAGCTGTTATTTTTGCCCTTGTGGCCTTCCTGTTAGCTTTAATGAGCCTGGCAATTCTCTCATTTGTGTGGTTTTTTTTGGTTTAGTGTACCATTCTATGTAAACTCTAGACACTGTAATGTGTGAAAATCCCACGATGGCGTTTATGAGATGCTGGAATTCTTACATCTGGCACCAACAATCACACCACATTCAAAAAAGCAGATCACACAGCTCAGCTATTCAAATGCATTGCCAAACGGTACCTGCGCTCTGTGTTTAATTGCAGCCATGTAATTAATTGTTTACGTAAACAAGCAAGTGTACCGAATAAACTGACCACATATATACTATACAAAAAATTACATAAATACATACGTAAATACAGAAAAACATTTACCCTAATATATACAAAATTCTAACCTTCAGTAATTTAACGCATATTAAATCACATTATGTTATCGCTGTCATTCATTGCGGTTTGATAAACATTGAAAACATTCATACCCATTATTCATTCATAAGATTGTAAGTTACGCATTATTTTACCAAATAATGATAAAATCATAATAATTGAGGATAAGGCAATTAGGTTCTGTAGAATTACTCCACATTTTTGTTATACATTGTGATAAATGTAAAGAATTTAATTTCAGTTTTGTACATGTCAGCAACACTGCAATTCTGCCAATCAAAAGGAAAGCAATATCTAGGATACACTGTTAAGACTCAAGGTCAAACGACTTGGCTGTCATTTAATTGTCGGAAGTAATATACTTGACCAAAACTCAAAATACAGCACAAAATACCGGGAGCTGATTGAAAATATAGCACCATTTCTGTCATGGTTTTGACGTGCTTCATGTTTTCCTCAGCATCAGATGGGTCGTAACTGTCAAAATTATATACAAAGGCATTATTTTTTACATTAAAAGTTGATGACAACAGAATAAAACAGGCCCCTCCATCTGTTTCGCCGTCATTTCTGCTTACGCCGAGTCTCTGAAATATGCCCTGAAGCGTCTTTATGTTAGACACTCAAAATATTGATAGGGGAGAGCAAGGAGTTTTCCGTTTTCCGTTTTATTTTAGCTAAATTAATTCGAGCAGTTACATCAAGCACCGTCCACATTATTCCGCTTAGCCGATACTGTCATCCAGAGTGGTGTGCTAAGTAATTGAGCCAAAATGGCAATGCAGCCAGTAGCAGGAGATGACTGTGAATCCATAACACGTCTCTTAGAAAGTGTTGGCAGCGAAAATATTGCAGAAATATTGCAGCCCGAAAGCATTTGCAGACTACAAAATTAATTAATTAAATTGTTTTCTGATATATTTTTAGAAAACAATGATGTCTGTGTTGGAGTAAATTAATTAGTCTAACACATATAATTACTTACATGTGTTTGGTATGAATAACTGCCACCTTGTTGAAATAAACAACCCTATCAAGGCTATCAAATTTTTTATGTATGTATATAGAAATCTGAAGATGACAAGGCATCGAAGAAAACAAGAGGCACATGCACCGCTGGTCCACACCAGTTGGTACAAAATATCAAGCAAGTATTTAAAAAAAAATTACGTGAGCAGATACTGTAGGTGTACAGGTATCGCTTTGCAGCTGGGAGCTGGGATGCAATTATCTACTCTTTTCCCATGTTTTTCCTTGACAACTTAGCAATTCTTATTATTACAATAAAACATGAAAGAGTAATAACTTTGAACATCTGAGAATAACATCAGTATCAGTTATATGTTCCAATCAACGGGGTAGCAATTAATAATCCATTATGCTAAAGAAAGTGAGTTACGCAGTGCAGCAGTGATCATAAACAGGAAAAAAGAGGATAACATTTGAAGAAGCGTAGCTATACACAAACACAAAAATATCGAGTTGTCGCATCTTTCTTTGGGTATGTGTGGGGGGAGGGGGGGGCGGACAAAGTACATCTAAGCCAATATAAGACATTGATCAACTGGTACTCAGAGTCTTTGGTTGAAGATATATGCTATACCAGAGGCTGCTAAATGAAGAGGTCCAATTGTTCTCCAGCAAAGTGGGCGGATGCTGAATCATTTCTCTTATACACATAATGACATTCTTGGGACTGATGAAGATAAGCTCACCTTTTACAATAACGCAGAAGTCTGCATTATTCAAAACGGGTCGCCACTGTGTTACGCGGCCTTCACTGCAGCATGTTTAGCGCACGTCGTATTGCTGGCACACCCATTACCTTACCAGCTGTCAGTTCACTTTTGCAGCCCAAGCAATCTAGCTTTTGATTCAGGTGCAAGTGCAGAACAATTACCACTGTCATCGACCGTGGCAGCTACTTTCCGGTAAAGCCAGCAAGAAGAGTGTGGAAAAAAACAAACAAATCTCCATCAACAATCCTTGATTGCATTTACCGAAATTGTTATACTTAATTGAAAATCATGAAGTATTCATAATAAAATATCGATCCATCTGCCAGCACTAAAACACTTTTAATGCTCTATGCTTTACTCAGCTATCCTATTAGAAGCAAGAATGGGTGTCTTGTTTACAAGCAGCAGCGAGGAAATGAATTTCACTATTGACTGACACTATCAACAGGGCAGATAGACATAATAGCAAGGTAAGCTGCTTCATTCGTGTCAATGTCTGCCAGAGTTGAAGAGAGAAACGGATATGGGTTAGATAGCAGCCCAAAGTATCGCGAGGAAATGGATTTCGAAATCCTGATACCTTTTAAATGACTTCAGATCAATATGTTCCAGAATACAATATGTAAAACAGCCAGATGCATAAAAAATATTTTTTTTGTCTATTTTGTAAGATTTCTATTTTAATCAAATATCATACAAAATGTTGTACTTTGTGTACAAGCATAAATATAAATCCATCTTCCAGCTGCTTATTTTGGTCATGGTTTTCAGGGTAAACACATATATTATATGAAAAAAAAACTATAATTATTAGTCTGGATAATAAAGGCCTTGCTAATTTATGTAAATATATATTAATTTGTGCATCATTAGTGCTCATTAAATGCTTTGCGTTATGACTCTGGTCCTGGGGAAGAAGGGCTGTGTAAAGATGGAGGACTGAGACGGAGGTTGGATCCTTATCGGCTGACAGGGCCCTTGCTGTCTTCGTATCAGAGCAGTGAAAACACTGACAACCTTATCGCTCCATTACTCTCCAGTGTGGTCTGGGCGTTTTACTTCCAGAAAGAAAAAAATCTCCCCCCCCCCCCCCCATATCACCAGCTTGATGCCTGTTGTGGTGGGTGCCTCTGACTGATGGACCATAAACATCAAGCTCCGGTTTGGAAAGAGAACCTGAAGAGGTGGGGGAAGGCAGTCGGCGGGGGGGTCTGTGGCAGTTGGCTGCCAAGGTGATCTCCCCGTCTCGTTTGTCAGTGTGGAGGTGGACAGACCGAGCCGTCCATTAAAAACGACATTCATCGTGCCCCGGGAACTCGAAAACTGACCGGCCCCTTTCAGTCTGGGCCAAATCGTTACACAGATGGAAAGCTAAAAGTTCCGCGCTCGATGTCAAAGCCGATGGCTTGGCCGGCCCATATTGGCTGTTACGTTTTCACTCTCGGAGCTTATCTGTGGCTTGAGAGATGGGAGCCTGATAGCACGTCGCCGAGGAAACGGAGGCAGTGAAACAGTGAAGGGACAGCAAGTCCAATTCCTCTATTCTGCAAGGCAATGCAAGTGCCTTCATTTGCAGCCAGAGCCCTTGAGTGGGCATTTCTGAAGTGCAGATAGAAGTGAAAGCAATGCCATTTCACTCCCATCTAAATTTAAATAAAAATGTATTCCAGATATAGATTTCAAAGCTGTTCTTGGTAAAAGAGCAAAATTAGTAGGACTATGAAACAGCCAAACATGATCCATTTCTGAGGTAAAAGCTCTCTCCTTTCCAGGACTTGAGAAGACAAAAGGGTTAATGCAATTTCAACAAATAATAAAGATTGTTTGACTTGTGATACAATGAGGACCAACAGAGACCCTGGAGACACCCTCTTTTTTGTTCCAGTGGCAATATGGACTTAATACCATTTCAACTATAGAGTATAAGATCAATAAAACGTCACAGCTAAAGAATTGAAAGGGTTTCCAACACTCCACTGCAAGTTAATATAGCTGACACCGTCTGAAATGTCCTTTTACTATTGTAACCAGATATCATGTGATCTTTGTCTCGGTCTTTTAGTTCTGAAAGACTAGCCTTATGATGTCCACAAAGTCACATCTCCAATCCCTATACGTTTCAAGCTCTTTTCAGGTAATTGATGATGAAACCCTTGATTCATTGCCTCGCTGGTAATGAATAGAGTGTTCTACATTTTTGAGGGGAAAGAAAGCACACCCGATTACTGTCAAGCTCCTTTGTTAATAATAAATTGGAGAAACCTTAGTAACCGACAAAACCCCGTAGCCGAACCTGTTTGATTTAATGAGGGCATTACATCCATCTCACCAGCGAGAGCTGATTTTGACGAGAGGTGTTTCTGAGACTCAGACTCCACACCATTCAACAGCAATTAAGTGTGGTGTTGACATCTTTATAAAGTCTGCAGTAATATTTTCACCAGCGGGACCCAGGAGAGAGAGAGCAAGAAATGACCAGCATCGCATGGAACCAACACTAGCAGCATTTCCAGAGACCTCCAGCAGGTACCTTCTGGAAAAATGTTATCATCAGCTATGGCAGCCTCCGTGTCACCTATTTGTTTTAAAGTTTATAGTACGACAAGACTGTTAAGTCTGGTGGAATATTCTGCAAAAATTTGAAACTGCATAGAATTTGACAGTAACATGCAAACATCTTTCTCCAAAGCTCTTGCTGCCAAAGTAGCAAAGGATTAGCTGTAATGTATGCTTTGGGCACCTATCAGAAGACCATTACATATAATTTTTCCAAGTGTGTTGTCTTGGAGTTCTAGACTAGCCAGAGACAGGATTAAGTATCATTACTGCGTAAAATGTAACATACGTTGGAATTACTTGCGTCGTCTGATTAGATCATTATTATGCAAAGTGGTCGTCTGTCTTTAGCATGCGTTTCAATGGCCTCTTCAACTAGAACAACTGGTCTTAAAGAGAAAAAAGAAAATACTGCAGCTCAGGCCAAACTCAGACTTCATTAGGCTCACATGGGTACTCACTTCTCATTAAAAAGCAACAAACTAAAAAAAAAAGAAAATCACACCAGTACTCAGACGTAAAAAAAAAAAAAACACCACAAAAACAGCTTTACCTATGTGCTCAAGGTAGTGATGAAATAATGTTATTCTGTGACCATTGAGTGAAAACCGTTGGTGCTGCTCTGACGATGTAAACTGTTTTTTGATACTAACAGACGGAACTGCTGGACACAGTAGCTATGCTAAAGGGAACAGACAGCTATGTGACATGGTTTGAAGGTAAGATGTGGGAACTGAAGTAAAATTCGGTATAATACTTAATATTTGCATGAATAGACCGGAGAAATCCAGCATTATCTATCACTGACTGATATGTTTCAGCACTAACATTTTACTTCTTTAATACTGAAACTTCATACAAGGTACCAGAAACTAAGTTCAGATCCTGCAAGTGTTGCGTGTGAACCATCCGTCTATTGAATTCACAATTCCATTCTTTCATCCATCCATCTTCATGGTTGCCCTGAACATGGCACGCCTATGCTATGCACATAGCTTACAGACTGCACTGCAGCCTCTGCTGCTGCTGCTGTGGCCAGCAAATGCTTATCTTGAGAAACAAGGGGCTGAAGGTCACATAGAAGTACATTATTATCACCCTTATTATTACCTAATCATCATTATAATATTATTATCTGTCCATCTCCCATAGCTACTTACCCGGTGCAGGCTGGTGGTGAGTCTGCAGCTGTCACAGGAACGACAAAGACCGAGGCAAGAGGACACCATGGATATGATGCAAGTCTGTGACAAGGCAATAACCGAACACTCAAATCTGATAGTGTGAAAACAACAGCACTCACCAAAGAGCTATGGTGCTACTTGCCCCGATTAAAAAAAAAATCCATTCTGCCAACTTTGAGAAGAGCTTTATATAATGTTAGATAAAGTTCTGGCAGCGTTTCCTGTTGGCTGGGTATTTAGGTAACAATTTTTTAATTAATTAATAAACATAACTATACAATTGAAAATAATCCATAAACGAATGTTGTATGAACAAATTTTAATTAATACAATCATTGAAATATATAAATATAGTTCATCCACTGATTTAGAACTTTCATTCAAAAGCAGACAAACACTGAAATCAAACACTACCAGTTCATACAACAGCCCCTTCCCAAAATATCCAAAATATGACTCGGAATAATTGCAAGCCTCTTTTAGTAGCTTTCACTGAATCTTTTTAATCATGATGCCAGTTGTGGCTAATAGTTTAGCAACAATATAGCGCAATTACCTTCATGTACCTTTTTTCATCAATGTATGTAAGAACATCCACACTGTGAGAGCTCATACACTGAGTAGAACCAGATGAAGGAAGGACTTTACAATGAGGAGCAGGTTAGTTAGGGGAGGAGCAGGTTAGTAAAGGTGAGGAGCAGGTTAGTTAGGTGAGGAGCAGGTTAGTGAGGTTGCCCTTTTTAGGGTTATATGACTGTCTGGCCAGGTTGGACTAATGTGACGCAAACCTAAAAACAGCACAACATGGACCTGGGCTGATAGGTCATGGAACAGCAGATAGACAAATGGGGGCTGGGGGTTTTGGTGGGGGTGTGCAGACGACACATTTATGAACACTTTTTTATCAAAAACGTGGCACTAACCTAGTGGTCGTCAACTGGTTAATCACCCCCATTCTATCCCCCTTAGGGCCAGCAAAACATTGCTTCATGACTGACTAGCTGGCCAGATAATTTTCTTTGCAAGAGTAGCTCTCACCGTAAAAATAGGTTGCCGACTGCTGCAATGATCAGTATGAAAAACCATGGTCATGTGACCCTCTAGTGAAATGACAAGGACTACACCCCCACTCTCATAACGAGAAACCAAAGACTGTAGCTTTAAAACAGGTCATTCAGTAGCATATTTAATTACAAGAACTATTACATCACACTATAGTTTCCAGGCACTCGTGATTTAATTTTTGTGTAATGACTCCATTACTATATCAGTGTAGAAATGGAAGTGGAGCAAATAAATAAACAAATAAATAGATAGATAAATAGAAAAAAATATAAATCAATAATAGCCTTGTAAGTGCTTTAAAAGAAGGCTTTACTGTTATCAGTTCCAGTAAGTTTGCTTTCCATTAAACTTCAAATGCATTGTCATGCTAGGATATTGTAAAATGATATGGCCAATTTCAAAATGACACCATACATATTCTATTTAGAGAAAATTGCCTGTTGTCTTTAAAGCAAATGTCGGGAAATCCTGCTGTGGTCCTTAATCCCCGTGTAAGTCACTTCGGGAGCTCTGCATGTTTATAATTATAATAATCATAATTCATCCATCCATCTTTCTTATCCTGTGACCATGCATTGGATAAGCCGTTGGAAGATGCATGGATGGATGAATTGATATTATAATTATTATAATCTTTATCTATCATCAGATTGATTCCCCTGGTCCTGTGCTTTCAAATTGCATGTGGGTATTTTCAGCCATCATGCAGAATCCCCAAGCCTGAACAAGACTGAAATTTCCCAACCCACATACCTGTTTCCGTACATAGTGAGGATACCAAGCTATCCAGCAAAACAGCAGTAATTTTTTTTATTTCTATCAAAATGCTCAATACTTTTATAAATTCCCATTTTCAGTACATAAACCACATATAAAGGTTTATTGTCATTCACAGTAGTGGTGTAGTAGTCCAGACCGGTCTTGAGACCACATTTTTGGGGGTCCTGGTCTCGTCTCGGAATTGACTATATTTTGTCTCAGTCTTGTCTTTGTCTTGGACATTTAAGGTTTTATTTCAAGACCTGTTAAGACCACTCCTCAAAAAGACCTAACCCATTATAGTCATGTGTATTATGTGTCATGAATGCTATATATGAAGGTAATGCATCTCTTAATTGTTATACTGACTATTTTATTGCATGATGGAGGTTTTCATAGTGCATGATATGCATTCAAAATGCACTATAAACATGGCAGATATTATGCCTTTTGAAAATATTTATAACCGTGTCTATAATACTTCACGGATGTTACAATGAATTATAAGATCAACTTGATGAATATGAGCTTCATAGGCAGTGTTACCAAAATATTTATTTTATAATTTATTATAAGCCTATAAATAAAGTAATATAAAAACTCAAAAACAAAAATGGGCTGGAGTTTCTAGCACTAATAACAAAAAAACACAACATTCTACATATTTACAATTACTTGATATTTTCACAACATATTCACAAATTTCGCAAGTTATTCACAAAAGTTTGTACATGTAAGTCTGATGTCGAGCTCTGTCAAAACAGTTAAAGTAGAACACACGTGCCACAGTAAGCACAGTGACACGCTACAGCATTGGCTTGTTGTTTCAGGATAAATTGCTGGCTAAAAGTTTCCTTCTCAAATTTAACTTTCCTTCCTTCTCAAATTTCTATAGTCATAAGTACTTTTTCCTAATAGCAAGTATGATATCAACACTATGTCAGCATTTACACATCCAATTATGACATATCTCAGTAGAATGTCCTGAAAATAAAACTCTCAAAACTGGATAGGATAGAAAGGGCACAGTACAGAGATTGGATGTAAAACATCCTACTTCAAAGTTCAAATGCAACCAGTAAGGTGCATCTTATTTGAAAAAAATGTTAAACTGCTTGTATTCAAATTTTAGGGAAAATGAGGTTCAAATTATACTGTGACATGGATTTTAGGCCATATTGCGCAGCCCCAAGATGGTGCCTATGCTCCACATTTTATAATGTGTTGTGTTATGTAGCCTATTTCTGATCTTCACTTGATCTAGCTCTGCCTTGGTCTTGGTTTTGTCTCAGTCTCGATACACTCTGGTCTGGGTAATGACTTGGTCTTCGTTTAGGTGGTCTTGACTACATCACTAATTTGCAGAACTTGTTTTATACCATTGTTCCTCAGAGGTGGGACGGAACATGCACCAAAAGCTGTCAGTCAGTAAAAAATTCACAAGATGCAAGAAAAAGTATATTTCACAACTGTCCCAGAATCCAAAAACCCAAAATATAGCACTTTGAGGTTATCACTTTTACCATATCTATGTTAGGCAGTATTATACATTATTTAGACTTTAAGCTGCTATAAAATCTTGCCTCAAAAAAATTAGCACACAATGGACACACAATGTGTGTGTGTGGGGGGCGGGCTTCCAAAGGGAATTACATTAATAATGTTGTTTGATTCACAATTATAGAGATATTGTTTAAAGTAACTATACATAAACAAAGCAATTAAGCCACAGTATCTTTGTATCTCTGCAACCAACCGCAAATGGTTTATTGTACCAACGTCTTTCCATAATCTCAACAAAGAAAGAGATCAGTCTGTTTTACACGACTGCTTGCTCTCCCTAATTAAATGCAGTGAAAACGGGCTGGTGCTGCAGTTTTATGGATTTCAATTTTGTCAGCAAGATTCCATATGCAGCCATCTGAATTTCAAATGATAGATGTAAATAAAAATCCCACTCTTAAAGAAACCAATTACATTAAAGCCTGCATTATGGAAATAAAGACAAAAACCTACAAGCCATGATTCAATTTACTGCTTTTTACTTTAACATAGAAATATTACGGAAAGACTGTATTTGATTTGCTAACATTTAAACGCTTAGTCTTCAGTTAAATTCAGATTAAATCACATTTAAGGGACATATTTGTACAGCGTCAGTCCAGAGAATGATTTACAATAACTTCTTCTATTTGAATAAAATATTCCAGAGCAATTCAAGCTCTTTGCAAAGAGTCATATATTTTTAATAAAATGAAATTTGTTGCAGGAAATATTTTTCCAAAATATTTTTGACCCTGTATAACATACATACTTACATACATACATACACACATAACATAACATAACATAACATAACATAACATAACATAACATAACATGACATGACATGACATAACATCTATCTATCCATCCATCCATCCATCCATCCATCCATTTACCTTGGTCAAGGTCATAGGGAGCCTGGAGCCTATCCCAGGGAACATATGACACGTGGCTGGGGTATATCCTGGATTGGACACCAGTTATATAAACTTTTATCCAATATAATTTGTTTAGGCAATCAGTCCCCTACCGTCTTGCATTTTATGTACCAATAATAATCATAATTGTCATACATATGACATCATTAAACCGAGCTTGCTAAACTACAGTAAGTGGCAGATTAATTGAAAAATTTATCAGCTTGTACATAACAATAATATTTCATACATAACTGCAATATATTGCCTGAATGCCCAACTGGTTGATGTTCTTGTCACAAATAAACATGCATGCATTTAAATGAATATATTTTACTTGTATTCTTGTCAGGTAACAAGTAGAAGCAAGGCAATCAAATGGAATTATTTAGCTGCATGTTTATCAAAGTCATTCTGGTTAAGTGCCCCTGATTGTGGGTCCAACAATGCTTCCGATTTAAAAGCTATTTCATCATGTTATTTGTTAGTTGAAATTGTCACCAAAAGGCTCCAAACTCCAGCAGGAGATCCGACTTTATACCTATTTATAAGTGAGGAACTTAAAATGAATTGATTCAGTAAAATGGGCAGTTTTGTAATAAGTGTAAATCCCTAAGCTGCATGCATTAGTTCTCATCTGCTACATCGCATGGAGGTTTTACCTTTCTGCCTCTGACCATGCCGAAGCTGGCTGAAGTACACACTGGCTTTTGCTATAGTGTTCCTGAAACTGTATCTCTGGATTACAATTACAAATGGACACAGGCTGGTTATAAATAGGCTTGTGTGGTTCCTTGGCTGAATACTATTTGTTCCCAAAGTATCCCCATCTGTCTTCTTGATTGGGATCCTCATAGCAGTTGGAGCTCCTCTACAGAATTAAGTCATAAGCTGATGCTGTTCTATAGGTGAAAACCTCTGCTGGTGAAAACAGCTGACAATATTACCATTAAGTAGCAATTTGTTAACTAATAATATGCCATTTAAGATAATAATAATAAATTTGGATCATTGGCAAAATATATTGTCCCTTTTGTCCAGTTTAATGTTATAACATGCTCATATTTCCTCTCATTCATGTGTCACTATTGCCATTTTATTCAAAAGTAGCAGTTCTGCTACATAAGAAGCATTAAACTAAGTAAGAAATCGTTTTTTTTTTTCGTTTCTTTCTTTTTTTTTGTTTTTTGTTTTTTTTTTGGTGGGGGGCGGGGGGTGCTATTAATAATTCTATATCCCACTACAATTTCAACTTAAACTTGCACTACCAACTATACTGTAGCATTATTGTTCTAATTATCAATCCACATATCCTACTTCATAATATAAATATTACCATTTTTTGTTTAAAATATCTCTATAAATTTTCCCTTTTTTCTTTATGAGCGTAATAGCAGATTTAGATGTGTAGCCGGGCAGAATTACAAAGGGAATCATAAACTCACCAGGCTGCTTTCACTGGCTACTGAGCTGACCCTCTGGATAACTTTCTAAATGATATGAACTGAAGCACAGGGCTGGTAAGAAACTGCTATGGAAACACCACATCATTATATTCCGACTGCCACTTACTGGTCTATATTCTTACTTTTGGATTTAAAAAAAAAAAAAAAAAACTGTATGCCCCTAATCAAAAGAGCTGTTTATGTCACGTCCTGTTCAGAATCAGTTTCACGAGTCACATGGCACAGGTTACAGCAGCTCATTTGCCAGGAACACACCCATCCTCGGGTGCTTCCAATCTTCAGTCGCTCACACCTGCAGTCAGTCTTCCTTTTTAAAGCCTCTCTAATGCTCCTTGCTTGGTCCTGGTGTCTGAGTCAGCTGCATACCCTGCAATCGGCACTTCCAGTCCAGTCAGGGCTCAGTACTCTGAGGCTTGGCTGCTGATTGGCTGTTGACGAGGAAAAGAACGACAAGCAGAGGCTCCGCCCTCATGAGTCTGCGCAGTTTGGGATGTCAGCTTTTGCCTGTGTCAGTAAACCTTGTCATTATACTTGTTAATAAAGATATATTTTCGTTTACCTTGTTACAATGACAATTTCTGTTTTACAAATGGTTAATAATGTGTAAAATAATGCCTAAAATAATGAGTTCTCCTAATGTATCTACCTATGGTAATCACATTCTTGGTTCTGCACATGGAAATGATCAATAAATCTCTCAGTATTTCCATTATTTTACATATTATTTACACATGTAGTAGGATTATACAGTACGTGTATATTGTTATTTATATTTAGTTCTGTATTTTGATATAAGTGTAAGTGTGAAATGTATTGATTCATGTGTCCTGTTTACCATTAACATTCATGACTTATTTTGAAACTACTTCATTTTTCAAGGCAACCACTTTGCTTTGTAAGAATATCATCTTTTTCTAGGACTGAGTTAATATCAAAATGTGAATCACTGTCGTAGAATTACAAAAAAAAAATCCATGAACAAAACATATTACAATACAGTAGCTATTTAGCTATGTCCATGAGAGATTTGTAGAGTCCAATTCTTTATGAGGGAAAAAATAATGACTAAAAAAAATAATCTGCTAATGGCTGCCAAGCAAGCGATTCCTTTTAAAATGCTATATTGCAATGGCAGGTATATAAGAGGCATTTTTACATGACTTCTGAAGAGTTTTGTCAAACAGCTTAAAGAGACTGGCCTTTATTTATTTATCCATGCATATTCAGTGCGGATATTATAAATTCCTAAAAATTGTACATGAAAGTGATAACACGCTGCTGGGACTGGCTGCTTGTCATTCCTTTCTACAGTTAATCAGGAACGTGGCTTGAAGGACAGTCGAAAGGATAATGATTCTATCCAGCAGGCACATGCAAACATGGATTAATTGATCATGAAATCCTGTCAAGAATGCAATTGGATTGTTTTTCAGCAGACCCTGGCTGCCCTGGGATTTCCCAATAGATTTTTCTTTTCAACGGCAATTTTGATCGCGTTTAATTGCACACATAGACAAAATTATTGGACCCCTTTGATGTGATATAGCAGGTTGTACACCGAGGCCAACATGCACTCAAAATGTCTTCTACTTTAAATGTAAAGGTGAACAGCAAAATCAATGGACATATTTCTTTTTTCCCCATCCTGCTGGGGAATGGCAGGAGAAAAAATGAGATAACATCTTAATATCATAAAGTATAAGTCAATAAAATGACAGCAGACAAATAATTAATGCACGTTGGAGGAAAAAGCAATTAAAAACCTCTGACTAGATAAAGCATTTTATTACTTGTATTGATAATTCCACTCTGGAGTGCAAAAGATAATTTAATAATTTTATCTTCTCGTCCTTTTTATCGATACACTGTGTATCTCAAGGGCTTGCATGTGATGCAGAATTAATCTAAGGTGCTTTGCCTTTAGAGATGCCAAATATAGTATTTTAATTGTTTGTTTAAGAGCTGTCACTAAAAAATAATGTCCTTGAGGTAATGTAACTCAACACAAGCAAGGATGTATTGATTTGGCTATTTAACACGCATTAAGCACAAGCAAACGCAAATATCTTCTTTAGCTTTTCTGGTAGTAAAACTAAAAAAGGGTCTTTTGTAAATGTAATTACAAGTGTTCTGCAGTTATTTTTTACTTCTTCACAAACAGAAAGATGGAGTATTATGGAATGAGCACAGTGCAGGCAATTTAACCTAAACTAAGCAAAAAAATATACACTATACTTACGAAGTGACCTTCCCCAAAGGCAATATGTCATGTCCTAATATTTTTTTTTAAATAATTTTGGTTGATTTTGTTTTATGCTACAATTAACCCTGATATTTGGATTCCAATTATTCATCAACAATGTGCATGTTTATTTATATTTATTATGCAAAAAATACGCCGCGTAACCATTTTATTCGGTACACTTGCCACTTGATGGTCAGGACGGTGCTGGAAACCTCCTCTATGGGGATTGGTCCCTGACATCTCTGCACTTGCATCTCCCCTGTTGGCTTTCAAGAGCCATTGCCCTCTGATTGCTCTAATTAACCAGGTGCTTTTTGCCCGAAACTCTGCCACTGACTCGACCTAAATCGCCCAGCCCCCTTTAAACACGAAACACTGGACTGTGTGAAGATCCCAAGACGCTGGCTGCTTCCAAGATGCTGGAACCCACACATCTAGCACCAAGAATGATAACACTCTGAAAATTGTGTTAATGACACATATTTCCCATTCTAAAGCTCTGTTGAAGACTAACTGAAGCTCTTCACCCTGTCTGTCTGTGAGATATGGCAGCCACACAATTCACTGTTTGTAGAAGCAGGCTGTTGGCAAGCCGGTCCCTCTAATAAAATAGATGTTCAATGTAATTCCCATATTAGTATGTGCAATCCTATATACTCTTTTTTTTATTTATTGATTTATCATATTTATGGACGTCTCATTGCCCAATCTGCTTCAATATTAAGATTACGGTCTGATATAAAGACCATAATTGCTTTCAACCACCTATGATTTTCATGTGATTGTTAGTTGTTATTGTCAGTATTTTGTGACAGTGGATTGAACGTATCCATAGTAGAAAATAAATGCCAGAAAGAATATTCCTGCAGTGCACAGATCAGCAGCGGAACAAAGCAAGCAATCTGAAGTTCATCCATTTTCCTCTAGTTCACTGTCGCATGATGACTACATCTACGTATGTCTAGTTTTCTGAGACTCCAAAGGGAAGATAAAAAGACACACAGATCCCGATCTGACAGAATAAGCAGCACTATGTCCCAGCTGAAGTAGTAAACATATCACAAATGCTTTGAACAGCCAAGACTGGTCCACCAGCTGGACTTTTCCTCCAAGACCAACAAAAGGCACAGTGGTAGTTGAGGATCAGACTGACCTTTTAAAACATTCCCTTCACTGTGGCTGCCCCATAGACTCAGCTCTTCTGCTATTTACATTAGCATTTCAATGCATCCAGCCTGGTCAGGAATAAAATATTCATTTGACCTTTAAGAAAAAGCAGACCTAAATGCTGTCATGTCATTTAACCTCCGGAATGTACATATACAGTAAAGTATGAATGAATGAAAAAGAAAACTCATTACAAGCATGTTTTTTTGCCGTTTTTCCAGGGAAAAAGATTGATCTTGCTAAAACAACAGAGATGGCGAAGGGTGAGCGGCACTCATGTGAGGTCCCAGTCTGCCATCACGTTTGGTTATTTCGGTAGGTGCACACAGCAATAAACAAGGTGTGTTCAATTAAGCCCACTGGCCACATCTGCCCTGGACCATAATGAAATGGATGTGTGCCCTTTGAAAGCCCTGCAAAATGAATACTGTTGACAGAACAATTAGCATTTAAAAGGAAGAATAACCTTTACTCAATACATAATTTTTACTGCTCTGGAGCTGCACTGCACTTTCATGGTGGTCAGACCGAAATGGGTGTAGCACTTCGTAGATTCTAGGATGGAACAGAGGCGTGGTCTGGTGGAATCTGAGCCAATCATACCAAAGTACTGACGAGTCACAGGTCATGTTAGCCAATGGCTTGCCAGGTCAACAGCATGGGTTGTGTCAAGGAGACAGTCAGGACTGATGTTATGGCATGGCGTTTTAAATAACAAGCCGGCCCACAGCGGAAGGGCACCTATGGCCTCCAAATTGAGAAATGGGAGTGCAGAAGATCATTTCTGCGATATACTACAGAGTGAATATAATAATCTGCACTGAGATTCCTGATCCTAAAAATCATATGGAGCAAGATCAGAGATGAAATAACAGGATAGAATTTAAAACAAAGTAAGCTATAGACCTCGCTGCCCACTTCTTCAGAAATCTCTGCTGAATATCTCACACAAGGTGCCCACACGTCAGACAGAGATGACACGCAGAATCAGAGCATGTCTTGGGTGTTACTTTACACTCTGTGGTCACTTCTCCTGCTCTGTCCCTCCAGGCTGTTCACCTAACTGTCGAAATGCCACTGGTACCAGACAGGAGACCCTGAAACTGCTTAACCTCAAGATTTCTCCATATTTCATGATTTAAAAAAATATAATAATGATGGAGTTGGATTTCTACCAAGCCCTGTGTAGTGTGTTGTTGATGTGTAAGTCAAAATGGTGTATAACTCACTACGTTCACTCATAAGACTCTACTGCTGCTATGTCTACATATCTGTAGCTTAACTTACAAGGCTGTAAATCACGGGCACCAAGTACAGCAACAAGACATGAGGTAACCAGCAGAAAAGAAGGTGATATAGAAAGAAAGACATTTTCCCCTTCAAAAGATGAAGAAGAAACCTGCTATTAAATAATGCATACTGCTTAATTTTTCAAGGTCTCATGCATTGATTTCATTATTCTGTTATCTGTCTCATAATTCTTAGATATTCAGGCATGTTTTGCATATTGAGGTTTTAGAAGAAAAATAGACATAGTTGTTACATTTAAGTGTCCTGCAATTGCATGATTCTAATGTCAAATGAATGAGCATGATTGAGCTGTCATTGAACTTAGTGTCATAAGTGTTTTTCTAGACCCAATTTTTACAGTTTCAAACAATCTCACCATTTACTGTCCAGAATCCCTCCTCACATTCATCCTTCCTTTCCTCTTGGGGAAACTGGTAGATTATCCTTTCTTGGCTGACAAGGAGGTATGTCCCAGCAGAGCCAACTTTGAAACTATATCTCTCATACAACCCATTTTACACAAAAGGTGTAATCACCCAGACATGAAATGTCATAAACCAGTTTTGCGATATACATTTTAACAGACCATGCCATAAAGTAGTCAGTAAATAAGGTCAGGATAAATCCTTGGGACTGTAAAGCTGTCCTTTCTGGTGTTTTTAATTTCACACATATTTGCACAGGAAAATTACGTTTTACTTATCTAATATAGTTGAGAATCCTGGGAAAATATCGAGCTCAAGGACTGGACTTGGAAATTCTACTGTAAACATGACCCATTGCGATTTGGATAAATTCACACAAAGAAATAAACTTCTAAATGACAAATCAATGTCTTGCTTAGTGCTTTCATTGTTATTCCTTTACTTTACAGGAGGAACACAATCATTACTTTCCTGAAAAACTGGTAGGAAGGAAAATAAATATCACTGACAACACGGAGTTGTTTTCAGTTCCACAAAAAAAAAGAGAAAAAGAGGAACAAAATAATAACATTGAGTGAATGCATACAAACTAGGGCTCACATAATTGTCAATTAATGGTGGGTTCAGCGGCATTTATGACAAAACTATTTATCGATGTTACCACATTGGGCTCATTCTCTGCCTCAGCTTTAGGTGTATTGGACAATCTGAGCACGAAGGGTCCCGACTACAGCTTCAGCTGCGCTGCTTCTGTTGCAGGCTTGCAAGGCTTTTTAAAGTAACATTCATTCATTTGCTCTCTTAGGTGATTAAGTTTTGGGGAAGACCTTTACGGGGTACCATCACACATGATGATTCTTATCCAAAGGAATATTAAGCCTGTTCCCAGGTTAGGTGCTGTTAACCCTCTGTATTGTAGAAGGAAAAAAGAGTCTTTGTATTTTAAAAGATCTCTAATCACAATTCTTTGGACAGAGTATTTGCAGCGACAATTCAGTACACTCAGGCATTTTTTGACTTAACCATTACCACACCTCCTATGGGTAATCTATATCTCACTTTTTAAACTGATAAAACTGATACATTAACTGAGTGATTAATTGAGTGGTGGATTTTTATTTGATATTTCTTTTGTTAATTCATTAATTAAGTGACCTGGTGGGGGAATCCTAGCGAATAAATGGAAAGGGGCAAGGTGCCCCAGGGGAGAGTTTAATATGGTCTTGTTCCAGCCATCCAGCAAGACTTTCTGGAGAACAGAAGACATTCTTGGTAGTTTTTATTGTGTTACTCTCAATTGGCATATGCTCTGATGTTTAACTATATATTTTTTCCCCCGAGGAAATATACATTTACAACCCAGATGAATAGCTTTAAATGTTTTTTTCACAGTATTGTATATAAACAGAAAACATGCAAGACATGGAAGGTCAGATACAAAAAACCTGTTTTCCTGCCCATAAATTGAAGAGACAGACCGGAGTTCTGTATCCTACACGCTCTCCTTAGATATGAACCTGTGCCCTGCATACAGTACCGTAATGAAGTCTCCCTTCCTCCTGGGCTTTCAGAAGCAATTACCCAGGCAGGATAAGGATAATATATTAAGGTAATTGTTGGATGGACTCAATGAAATCTTTTCATCTTTACTTTGTAATGGTATTATTATTTTTTTTCTTTTTAGGCAATGTTTTAGAAGAAGAAGAAGAAGATGATGAAGAAGAAGATGATGACGATGATGATGATGATTGCAATTATTCTTATTATTATTAGTATTACTGTTGTTGCTGCTGTTATTAACAGCAAATGAAAGACAAGCATGTGTTTTGATGTTAAAATTAAGTTAATACTGCCTGTGCCCCTATGCTCTATCTCATGGGCAGGCATCACAGATAACAAAGGCCAGAACAACATGCAGTTATCGCTGAATAAAACAGGAAAACAGATATAGCAACTATGCATAACTTCAAGGGAGAAAGCAACAGAAGACAGATAAAGACATGCGGGAGCAGCGAAATTCCCATCCACACAGCGCAACAATGTCTGCAATTGTACTTGTATCACATGTTTCACGAGTGACTACATCGAGATGGGAGATCAATATGTTTAATCACGTTGGGAAATATTTGATATCTTCACAGCAGATAGAAGCAGCCACTAGGTCAAGTCATTGTACCAGTGGAGACCATGATTAAAAATCTCATTGGGTGCTCTGCTAAAGGGGATCCCTTGATCTCACAACTACATGGGAATGAAGATCTGGGGATGCATCCAGCCAAAATGAGGTTCCTCTGGCACAAACAAAAAACCATAACTCCATAGTACATGCATCCTTTCAGCTGCCGTCAGACATGTGTTCTCTAACTAGTATGATAACACTCTAAATATTTCACTGCAGTCTAAGAAGCTTCGCCCAAAGCTGCTGTCGAAACCAACTTAAAAGAAAAAATAAAAATAAAAAACAACAGAAGCTAATAAGAAAAATGGATAACAATCAAGACTAGATTGCATACCAAATTTTACTTTACTCCCTCCTCTGTGTTTACTCTGTTTCTCTCTCTCTCTCTCTCTCTCTCTCTCTCTCTCTCTCTCTCTCTATATATATATATATATATATATATATATAT
>JABFEB020000008.1:17982688-17993577 GCA_019775895.2 Stomatorhinus ivindoensis
CCCACCCATCCATCCTTGTGTGCATTTAACAATATTTTCTACATTATAAAACATAAAATTAGACATCTGTGTCTGTCCTGTCCTGTGCTGTACTGGCATCCCATCCTCACTGACTGTGACCCTGTACAGGATGAGTAGTTATGGAAGATGAATCCATGTACCGTGTATTATTTCATTATTATTTGAAGCATTTCTTTCACAGAGATAGGTGCGCTGTCACCAAACGATTAACTTGTAAGTGTGAATTTTGCTTCACTAAACCACCTGATAAAATGTAGTCACTACACTGTCCCCAGTGGTGGAGTGTAATTAATTCAGATTTGTAGTAGCAGTTCATGTCATTAGCATTTTCCTGTGGCAGCATCATGTTCCTGTGTCCCCCAAGTGGTCTAGCTGTCAGTTTTCAAATGACAGCAAATGATGCAAAGGGGAATGAGAAAAAGGAATGATGGTACACAGATTTGTTTTCATTTTTCGATGGTTTATTTTAGGTAATCAGCTTACACCCAGAACTAATGTAGGATGGGAATTCCTCTTTTTAATCTAAAAAATTGTGATCTGAAACCATTACATTCCACATCTAAAATCTGTTCTTATACATATTCATAAATGACTGCAGATGTTTGATTTAAATATGTCTACATGTGTGCAGGTACAGGGCTAAACAGAATAATGGAAACTGCTTCTATACACGGACAATGCAGAAAGAAAAACAAGCTATAAGGGGCACAGAACTGGTACTCCTGCATGTTGTATGAGAGTAAAATGGCATTTTAACCTTCATTTGGATGGTTTATATTATGAAAAAAACCAAAGCATTCCTCCAAACCAAGATGTCTGTTGGTCAGCCATCTTGTGAGTCATTAGGGTAAGATGATTGCTCAGCATGGTAGTGTAACAGCCAAATAATATGAATATGGTCCCATATTTCAAGATGATAATGTCCTCATGCACATTGCTAAACAAATTCAGGAATGTTTCACATATACCAAGATGAATTTCCCGCCATAGTCACTCCAATCATAACAGAACCTTTATGGGAGGTGCTGGAGAGTAGGGAGTCGATATTCATCTCCTTAATTTCTCAATGAACTGGAGTCCTATATAACATCATTCCAAGAAGGACTGAAATTAGATGATAGATTAATCGGCAGGGTATCTCAGAGACCGGCTATAACTCTTATTAGGTATTTCAGGTTGGTATATTTGGTAACGCTTTATATTAATTGCACCTGCGTAATGCCTTTATAATGCATTCATAGAACATTCAATGCATCTACATAATGCATTCATAGAATGTTCTTAAGCAGCATGTAAGTATACTTTAACATCCTAACATACCTTAACAGCTTTAATATAAATTGATAATAAAGAATTTATGATTATCCGGTTATATTGTTTAATATTAATGTATGTTACAGTAGCTATGTCTTTATGATTGAATGCATTATGAATGCAATACTAAAATACATGCTACAGTATACTTACATGATGCTTATGAATGTTCTGTGAATGCATCATAAATAAATTATGAAGGTGCAGTAGATGAATTATAAATGCATGATGAAGGTCCACTGGATGTTCTATGAAAGCATTATAAAGGCATTATAAATGTGCAATTAAGCATTACCAGATCCACTAACATTTAAATATCGATTAAAGCACTACGATGCTTTTTAGGTGTTTCTGTTATTCTGTCCACTGCCTGTACATGCAGTGTATACAAATGAATAAATATTTGCAGTAATATATACTCCATAAATAGCAGTAACAAAATGAACAAATAATCAATACAAACTTAAACAAAACAGACCTTCCCATCTGCTCTATAATAAACAAAAATGATTCGAGCATCACTGTTTGAAAGCATACAAAAATAATTATGTTGAATATTTAGCAAAGGCATGTATTTATGCAAATGCTGCTTTTGAGGTACATCATTTAAATGCCGAAGTTTTTGTATTGACATTTGCAGCTCCTGGAGATTTTCTTTCTTTTAGATATGTGGGAAGGATGAGGAAAGGCTGCTGCCTTTCAGCTTTAGAGAGAAAACCTAGCGTTTTTGCAGGAAATGATGAAGGCAGGTGGTCACTCAACAGCTCTCCTTCTTTCTCTCATTTATCTGCAGGGTATGAGCAATCAAAGGGTACCTGTTTACACGGTAACATCTCTGCATGCGCTAACTGCCCTGGAAACCCCCGATCCACACCACAAAGGCATCGGCGGAGCGCAGAAACTATTTAGCGACGGAACTGTTGTGAGACAAATTGACACCCATGCTGAACGGCACATGGGGAGAGCAGAGCACTTTAAGTGGCATTTCTGTGTAATTGCGGCATCTGCAAATAGAAATTGCAAACGAAATCTGGAACTGCAAATCCCAAAATGGTCATATATGCAAATCCAACAGAGAAAATGAAAAAGGCAATATGTTTAACAATGTCAGCATTGACCAGGGTTTCAAGATCGTACCTTTGAGCTGGCATTGCCGTGGAGGAGGGCGTTTCAACAAGAGAAAACAACACTGTTCATAGATAGATAGATAGATAGATAGATAGATAGATAGATAGATAGATAGATAGACACACAGAATCACCAGTGAGACATCAGCCATTTTTATTCACTCTGGATAAACTAGAATATAAACACTATTAATTATTAAAATGAACTGAAATGCTATAAAAATATTGATAAAGTGACAGAGGAACTTCCAATTGGCAGGTAGTGAGGAAAAAAATAAGTGTTTATAACTTCAAGTTCTCAGAGTTTCAGTTCTGTAGATTGCAGTCCATGTTAATAGCTGTTAATAGTTAATAGGTCAATCTATCCTTTTCCATTATGAGGGAATTCTCAAAGTCTATGTGCAGTTTGATTTGTTTTCAATTTAATGTGATTTAATTAGACATTTTAAAATCAAGTTGATAAGTGCCATGACACTGGATTAATAAAAACCAATCTATCCATCTTCGAACCACTTACCCTTTTCAGTGTAATGGGGAGGTCTGCAGCCTGTTCCGGACAGAATAGGGCACAAGGCTGGGGGACACCCTGTGTGGAATGCCAGTCCATCGCAGGGTACAGGCACATACTTGTAATTATTCAGTGTGGGTAATTCAGAGACCAATTAGCCTAACTGCAAATCTTTGGGCAATGGAAGGAAACTTAAGTATCTGGATGAAACCCACGCAAGGCAGGGAGAACTCCACACACACAAAGAACAGGTGGGACTTAAACCCCTAACCCTGGAGGTGTGAAGCAACAGTACTACCCACTTATACCATATAGCGAGAAAAGCATGAGTGAATTCTAGAGACGTGGTAAAAATAAAAGCTCAATAAATCATGGTTTATCTGGTTAGCTAAAAATGAAAAAAAAAAAATCTACTTCCTTCCTAATTCCAATCCAGCAGTTTCAGCAAGTTTGAGTCACAACGCATGTGGACTGTTGTATAAGTAGCCATTTCTGCAGGTGTTCCATTAATCAAGCTTCCACTGCAGATAGAGGATACAGCTAATGTGACACTCTGGGAGGAAAATGTGCCTTTGCATTCCAGCGACACCTTGAAAACACCGCCTACCTCAGCCAGTCAGTCAGAGCAGGGGAAAAAAAATAAAACTACACTGAACAAATAAATAAACATCTAGCACAACCCAGCCTCCCAGTAGTTTATTGCAATTGCACTTTTATAGTAATTATAATAAATTTGAATCTGGGCCATTTGCATATTGTCATGTGCAGTGGCTTCGCTTCCTGTAATCCACTAGCATGATGTTTAGGTGAGTTTGGGAGTGTAAACCGTGCGTATCACTGTGAGTAAGTGCCCGGGATGGTCCCTGATCCTACCTGGGCTCTACCAGACTAATGCCCCGAACATCCAAGTTCAGCAATCAGTCACTCGGTTTGGATTGGTGGTTCTCGAAAACCGGATGGATGCATGGATAGACAGTGGTTTCTCTGAAGCATGTCGGTAAGTGTTCAGCAGCGACCGCTTTGTGTTCTTCCTGCCTTTTAATAATCCGCGTGCTCCCATTGCTCGGCTCTCTAATTTTTACGGCGTACAGTGTTTTCCATCAGTAAACCGTGTTATGTTGGTGAATATCTCATTACCCGGTGCTGTTTACGATGATGAGTCATCCTTATCCCTGCTTCACCCTGCGCCTAAGTGCTGCTCACCCCACTAATGGACTTCAGGGGTCTGCAGATACACTGCATTTCCTGTCCGTGCGCCCAGGGACATCCTTTAGAAGATCTACAATGCAGGCGAGCACATTACACCACTTAATGATGAAGCCAGTTACAGATGTTAGACGGAGTGAGGCATTTACATTTCTTTCATTTAACTGGGGCTCTTATCTAGAACAACTTGCACAGCTATTGTGCAGTGAGGGAAATCTGCAAGTTCTGTGTTCTTAATCAGTCTTAATTTTAGCCTTAGACAAGTATAAAAGGGAACAACGCAAACAGTTTATTACAGCTGAGAAGAAAAAATAATAATGGATAATGCTTTTTGTCTACAATAATAGTGTTAATGCCTTAGTGCTGTGTTCTATTCACATTTCAAAGAATCCATATATGAATCTATTATCCATCTGCTTTTCCTGGCGGGTGGGTAGGGCTATCTCAGGCAGTACAGAACGCAAGGCTGAAGTGCATCCTAAATGAGATGTCGGTCCATCGAGGGGCAGATGCAAACATACATGGACAGACGACTTAGAGACATCGGTTATGGTAACTGCACATATTTGGTGTTCGGAAGGAAATCGGAGTACATGGCGGAAACGCACGTGACACAAGGAAATCATGCAAACTCCAGATGCAGAGCAGTTGGAGTCGACCCCTCATATCAAAGAATATCTTGATTAGACCCCCCTGGTCAGCCAATTTTATTGACAAGATTTCAAAACACAGGGATAGCATCGCTTTTGAAAATAGTGTTGAAATGTTTCTGACTGTGTGTATCACGGTTAATGACTGGAAGCCAGAAACCACCCAAAGAAGGGCAAAGGTTTGATCTCAGCACTTTTAAGGGCCAAGTAAGACTCAAATGTCCAACTCCCTTAAACGCACACGGTACTCCCAAATTACTGTTAAGGGGATGTCCCTACTATCCACTCTACATTCTTGTACTCAAGCCTACACTGGATTATGACATCTGGCTAAAGGTGCACACAGTCATGGGTGGATTACAAAAGGACATTTTTAATCAAACTATACTAAAGCGCTAACCAATAATATTATAAGTTAACTGTACTGAATGGTACTGTATGTAATGCAAATTACAAGGTTTTCACCTTGAACATGAGTTGTTCATAAAAGACAACTGATATATGGTTTATTTTTTTATTCAGTTTCACATGAAAAAAAGATAAGGTTAACAAGCTAAAGTGATAAATAAGGAAGATGTTTACACGACATTCAATCTATAAATTAATACATGACTTGTTCAGACCCTGAAATTATTACCTGGTAATATTGTCAGGATTTGAGGAAGCGCTAGTAATATTGAGAGTGGAAGAAAAAGATTGAAGTTCCCTATTGCATTCTATACTTTGTCTAATAAAATTATGTGATTTAAATATATGCTTCAGACAGTATAATGCAAAAAAATGGAGGGGGGGGGGGGATCTGAAGTACTTCAAGCACAATTTCAAACTCAGTTACAGAGGTGAGTCGGATGCCAATTAGCAGCATGTTACAGCTACGAAAGAAAGTCTCCCAATCAATACTTTAATATGTGAGTTTTCAAAGTGACACGAGACAACTAAAGAGTTCAAAAAATGAGCATAAAGAATCAAAATGTAGGTGTATCAATCACAGGTGTTGCAGAATTTTTCACTTAATCAAGGGTAACTCTCCCAAAAAAAGAGCAAAGTGAGCCAAAGAAGAGTACACTGCATTGAGAAAGAGAAATGGAGGCCTCAAGTTCGGGCATATTCACAGGGACAGGCCTACATTTAACCGGATTGCTAGACACCTTAAAAAAAACAACCACCAAAATAACATAAGACTGAATCAACAGCCCTGTGACTCAGTCCTAACAAAAAAATGTAGGTTGTGAACTTCACAAAGCTGGGATTTATGGCAGGGCAGACATTCAGGGAAAACACTACTGTAGAAGGCGTATGTATGAAGACAAAACCTGGTGTAGGATGCACGAAAGCTGGATCCCTGTCCATGGAACAAAGTCATATTGTCTGCGGCGTCACTATCAAGCATGCCCTTATATGAGGATGGGCTTTCACTTTGGAGCAAGCTGAAGGATCCCATCAAAGTGCTATCTGTTAGCATGGCTAGCCAGCTGGATGGCCAAAGAAAATAAGAGCACATTACAGACCCAGGGGCACCCTATGGTGCAAACACTGTTCCCTCATGCCGTTCCCATATTCCGGAATAATAATGCCCCCCATGCACACAAGTAAAGAAATTCAGCAGTGGTTTCATGGACACCAGGAAGAAGCCAAATGCCTTCCATTGCTTCACCAATCACTGCATACAAACATTACTGAACTTTTATGGGATGTTCAGGACCGCTGAGTGTGAAGTAGATTTTCTCCTCCGGAATCCCTCAAAGGGGTGGTGTTTTTGCTTCTTGAAATCCTGCTATACACAGTGCGGGAATATTATGACGGCGTACCAGAAAGGACTGACGGATTCTGCTGAAATCCAAGGCTGGTTCTACTTCAAATTAGGTCCTCATTGTTAATTAATCCATTGTCATTGTCAAGTGTTTCTATTATTGTGTACACCCACATATATATATACGTACATATAATATATAGTGGGTGGACACAATAATAGAGACACTTTACTCCAAATAAATAAATAATAAAATGGTAGTTAAAAAACGTATTACAATTAGTTTGTCTACACACATATCGAGAGAATTGTAGTGGCTTTCTAAGAATGCAGATCACGTAAACTCTTCAGTGCTTTGGAGATAATTGAGTCTGAAGAAAAGCCATAGAAAATTTCAACTGTTCGTTGAAATAAATATTCAAGCTCAGAGTTTTAATTTATGATTACCATCAGACTTTTAAAAAGTAATGATTGTATAAATTGTTAGATCTTAATATTACACTATCATTCTTTTATAAGCAATTATGTTAGACTTTCTGGAACAAAGCTCTCTGAATTGTGAATATGTCTATTATCAGTACTGCCTTTCATATCTGGTCTATTCTGAATAATTTCCTTGTGCAAATCACATTTTATGGAAACTTTTTAAAAAGTTTTCGCTAAAGTACAACTTTCATTGTTTTGCTGCTATATCTAACAGTGACCATTTGTGACTATTCAGATACTTCTCTGTGTATTTTGAATAAGTTATCTCAATTATTTCCTGATTTCTTACACTGTTTCAGGCAGTGCCCATTCATTGTGTCTCTGTCAGTATCCATACAGATTACACAGGGAGAACATATTATATGCCGTTTGTATTTTGCCAGATCTTTAGTTTTTCATTTAATCTACTCAAATTTATGTGATTTCACACAGCTCTGCTCTTCAAGTTTACTTTCCATCATTGAATGTGAACAGAGCTCTGTGCTGATGGAATGATTGTGATTATGAAGGAACTGTAAAGCCACGGCTCAAAGAATATGTCTGTCAAACAGGGAAAGGTGTTCATAAGAGATACACTATTTTCACACCTGATTGATCACAGAATATCAGCAGCCACTATTGATTTAGACAAAAATGTCTGCGTCCTCTTGCTCCATAAGGAATCGATTTTAATAGTTCTGTATAGCCTAATAAGGCTGTATTTCACCTGTAAAATAGCAAAAACCATCTATAAATGTCACTGAATCCCTACAACACCTTGTAGCGTGTAGTACTTTAAAAACAAATAGATAAATAAATATGTTGTATTTAGTGCTGACAATGAGACACATTTTAGATAATTCTTCCTGATCTGTATTTGTGAATTTAAACTTTAAAATGTGTGAAATTAAAATTAATTAAAATTTCTTTTTAAAAAGAGGACTGAAATGAGTTCCATAAAAATTCAATCGACATCACAATGGAACTTGGAGATAATGCTGGTATGGTGGTGCTTTCAAGAAAGGACCACATTGAGGAAATAGGAAATATAATATATTTTTTTACATTAAAATTGATACAGTATTACTCGTCATTAGAAACCACAGCTGTTTCCACTCTTAATTCTGTTTTATCTGCAAAGCTCTAGCTGAGAAGCTGCAGGGGAAAATGATTTGCAAACCAAATTATTCAATATTTCAATCAATCTCAGCACCCTGCATTTTTTTCTGTGGACATCAACATTTCCTTCAAGGAAATTATGAAAAGAAGCCAATATTTCTACTGCTTGCAACTTAATTTTCCCTTGGGGAAGTCTATTATCCTACTTCCATAAATCAATCAATCAGTCAATCAATCAACCAATCAATCAATATGTCTGTCTACTTAATCAGAGATAAACCAATAAGACTTTTGCAGTTTCTGCTACTTTATTTAGAGATCCAAATTCATTTAAATTTTCTTACAGTTTCACTCAGCCTTTGACTCAGAACACTTCATGAATATGGCAAACCTTGTCTTTGGTCAAGAGCTATTGGATTTGTCAATTAAATCACTGTATTCTTTCCTAGCATTGTTACTGGCCGACTTACAAAAATTCATTTTCTTATTTGTTTTTTTCACTGCTGTGGAACACTTTCCTCGGAAAAGTTTAGATGTGTAGATTTTGGAAACTGTAGCCGCATAGCTGGTGATGCAATACTTTTCATTGCATCTGTTGAGGAAATATATACTTTAAAATGAAAACAACACATTTTCATTCGTCTTACATTGCAGGCTGTGACAAAAGCATTAAGTGCCAGAATCCAAACATAAACAGACTGAAGACAACACATGTATCACTATTCATTTCTTTGACTCTGAAAAATGGCGAGCTTCAATCAGACAGAGGTCTAAGCTGAAAGTGCACAAATCAGCAGAGGGTGTGTCAAAGATGCCTTCAGCAGAGAGTTTAAGTAGCCCTGAGATTCATTTACACATATAGTGCCTGATTTCACACTGGCCTGGAATTTAAGTACATGTGACGATTCTTCGGAGGGGGTTGGGGGAGAAATCGCAACACTCGTTGGTTGTTCAAAACCCACAGTGTTTCAAAATGAAAACATTCTCTCTGCGGAGGAGATAGATAAAACAGTGACGTCCTGAGGAGCCATTTCCCCGTTTCCGTTTGAGGCGTGCCTGCGTTCGGCACTTTTGTTTCATGCGCACAGCGAAACGTTTCAGCTCTGTCACTGCGGAGAATATCAAGTTTCCCAATTGAAGGGGTGCATAGAATTTTATTTTTCATTTGACACACATGGCATGAGACATGTGAACTTTTTTCTGAAAGTTTGGGGAAATCTCCAGCTTTATGCACTGAAGAGAGTATTGGGCGCGTGACATTTCCTCTTTGTGCAAAGTGCTATCGGTGCTATTGGCGTGCAAACTGCTATCAGTGTTTTCCAGTGCTGATGCCATTTGTCAGTAATACTTCGTTGAAATTTCCTGAATAATAGTGTTGAATTACTTTCTGTTTATTCCATCATAAAGAAACAGAGAAAATACTTAATGACAGAAGAGAAAGAAGTCAAATTTTTCTACAAATTTTCAAAGGAAAGCATTGTATGTATATCCAGACATCTATTCAAATGCATTAGATTTACCATTTTTAGTTACTATTACTTGTCTGGCTGTTTCGTTTGTTTCAATAAGCGGAGACCCTTTTCATAGGGCCCCACACATCACCATCTGGAAATTTATATGATTACTTTGAAATTAAATAAATTAGCAGTAGGGAATTGCAACTATTACTGAGAAAATGGAAGACTATTACTGAGGAAATTCTTCATTCGCTTCTCTGACAGTGATGCTCCTCAGGATTTAGGTGAATTTTTTCCCTCGAAGGATGTGCACACACACACACAAACACACACACACACACACATTTCCCATCAACAATGAACTTTTGCTATTCATTTCAGACCATCATCATCAGTTAATTCTGATAAATAGCCCACCCTACCACTTGTTAGCTGAAACTGAATTAATTATAAGTAGGATAGTTGGGTCCCCAGGGTGCAAGCTCTCCTGTTGTGGTTAGTTTCGATTAATTGGTCGCAACAGATGATTAATTAGTTTGTAATGGAGGTTTCAAGACAAAAGTTTCATTCTACTGCTCGTGCACTGGCATCCAGCAAGAATGTGGCTCGAACCCGAGCGCAGGGTAGAGCCCAGAGCGAGGATCAGCCGGCAAGACCACGATCTTAATTGAATCGTAATTATGTGTGGACTTTCAAATCAAAGCCATAGAAAGGGACACCTCTGACTAATGTCAATAATTGTGCCAGGAAACAGGGTTTTTCACTCCGAGATCAATTACATAAGATTAACAACATGTAATTACGGAGGAAAAATTGGAGTGTCACTGTGTCGAACAACGAAATTAAGTGTATCCTGGTGAAGGAGGTGGAGACACGCACAGCTCATAGGCCGGGAAAAGTATGGGGGAGGGGGTGCGTCGTTCCTCTTCCCCACAAACTAAGCCTCTCGGAGAGTAACGAATCAGGACCGTAGCGAGGGGAAAGATGTGAGGGGCCCTGGTGGAGCGTGGTCAGCCTCCCGTCAGCATTGTGAGAGTCCAGGCAGATCGATTTGTAAAAGTAAGTGCTTCAAGATCCCTTTCCTGCTGAATGAAGAGCGTTAAATGCGTATGAGGCGCAAGCATAACAGACGTTGGTGTCATGTGTGCTGGATGATTATAAGAAGTTTCTTACAAAATGTACCAAATACAAACCGCTTGGATTCTAAAATTTGTGCCTTTCCTAGTTCCAATAATAATAATAACAATATATATATATATATATATATATATA
>JABFEB020000008.1:18012901-18024382 GCA_019775895.2 Stomatorhinus ivindoensis
GTCAGGGAGGAAGTAGAACTTGTGCGAGTGGCGATGTTCTTGGGGGGGTCATAGATTGTCAGGAATCAATTCATGGAGATACTCTCTAGGGAAATTACTAAGACATCAGAGATACAAAAATGAATATACCCAGTTCTGAGAACATATAATAGTCAACATAATGTAATTGCTGCATGCAGTAATGAAATTTAGCAGTAAGAAGCGGCATTTGGTCGATACTAAATCTAATGCAGCATGCACATATGTATATATATATATATAAGATGTAGAAGATTAACGATACATAAATAATATAATGGCAGAAACTACTTGAGAAATTCTTGGTATAACACTTGCTTCTGGGTATTCGGATTAAGTCGTATGAAAGCCCATGTTCACATATCGGGGGCACGATGACTCTGTGCAGCAGGAACCTCGCTCAATGCTGACGTGCCGATTTCCATTTTCACATTGCCCACTTTACATTTTTCTGAAGCTCATTAACCTACCTGTGCCAATTCGCGATCGGGACTGAACGAGTTCTCTTCCTAATCAGGACAAGAAAATACCCCGCGATACTATTTTGGTCCTCAGCAGCCATAAGCGTCAAACAATCTGGGAATTATAATGAGCGGAAAGGCAACGGCATTTTTTTTTTCTTGTAAGCCCACTCTGTCTTGCTCAAGGTTGCTGGTCACAGCCTCCCAGCTGGTGGACATTCAAAGTGGTTCTTCTCTGTGGTATTTTATGCATCGATGCTCAAAGCCCAGACAGATTCCTCTTCTTCATGCACTTTAAAGATTTTGCTCTGTTGTCATTGAAGATCCCTGGGATTCCCTTCATAAATGTCACTATTCCTCAAGTAATGTGTGTTATTAATATCAGACGACAACTTGTCAGACGCACCTACATGTTAAAATATCCTTGAACATTATTTACCCCCAAATTGTTTGTATTTGCTGATGAGATTTGAAGCCTATTTGCAGGTTTAGCTTCAATAATCCGGCTAGAAATGGAACAAAATACACTGAAAAAAGCATAGGGCCATGTCACTCTCCTCATGCGACAGAGGCATGAGAAATGCAGCCATACTCTGTCACTCACTCCACTCTGTGGAGTTATGACTAAGTAGTAAAGAATCGGAAATGAATCAGAAAATGCCAGTGAGAGCAGAAGCCAGCGAGTCCCCGTCTGCTGTCTCCAGGCACAGGCCCTGAGTCAGTTACGCCAAAAGTGAGATAATATAAAACACTATTAAGGAGCTTTTGCTAAAGAGGCCAACGAGAATCAATGTGCTGCAGGGAGTTTTATTATTGGCTGCTGATGGTGTTTCTTGCTGTTGCTACAGCTGCTGTCATGGGTTGTGACAGTGGTGTCATTGACAGTGACAGAAGCTGTAGAATGTTTGTTTTATGATGGGAGTCCTGTTTACATTCTTTTTTTTCAGAATAAAACCATGAAAAGGAGCCTAACCTTCCAACCCAAGCCTGGACACCCCTGAGCCAGGGGCAGTCACCTGCTCACAGACCGTAACCAGAGGTGAAGAGGGGGTCTTCACTCCCCCATTGGAGGACATTTGGAATATTTATTTGAGGGAAAACCGCTTCCGGTAACTGTACAGAAATAACAGCCATTCCACTGCTAAGCTGCTTTGGAGGATGGGTAATGACAAGGAGTACTTCCCACTATGATGTGTGTGTGTATGTGTGTGTGTGTGTGTGTGTGTGCGTGTGTGTGTGCATGTGTGTGTGGTTTATTGACTAATTACTGAACTAACTAACCTTTCCTTACTGCGACCCCATCATTCAAAATCACGCCTTCTTTCAAAATCAGACGTTACATAATTACGATTCCTGAGACACTTCATTCTGACACGGTGAATACAAATCATAACACAGTGTAAAACTTGTAATCAAACAGTTAGATGCTTATCATTTGAAATTCAATAACAAGGTATGAGAAGAACATGTAAATCGTAACGGCATGTTTCGTTGTCGACGGACATATTAATGACACGTTTATCTGGGAATCTGAAAAAATGGCATCGTGCGTAAGTGATGTTTATTGCAGGAATGTCTTCCACTTTATCCTACAGGGCCTCCTCTGCTGGTTTTGTCTCCTGCTCAAGCTCCCTGTACCAGCACCGGCAGCCGACCAGAAGGAACCTCTTAGGTCGAATGAAACATACGAGGCGGGTTCTCCCTCCTTGGAAGGCGGCCGTGAGTCGGAAATGGTGAGGGGAGATTAGCCGGCTCCCCGCTGGGGATCCCTCGCTGGGTGGAAGCCTCCCACTTTCCCGGGCGCTTCCTTCGTTCCTGGCCGGTGCAGCAGTGGGGATCCTGGGGGGAGGTGCTCGCTTGGACCCAGCTGCCTAACGTCACTTACCTGAGTGCGTGGGGCGGAGGCACTGGGGCATGTACTAAATATTTTGACGCAGAGCATGGAAGAAATAGAAAAGCCTGATTAGAGCTAAGGGAACTCTGCATCGGAATTAAAGGGTGAACAAAGAAATATGTCTCACATGGTCTATTACCCAACTTTAACATGAAGGTCCTTTCACTACCCCAGCTTTTCCTGACATTGATTTTTTTTTTCCTTAAAAAAATGTAATCTCATAATTAATACTTAGCAGGCCTCAAGCATGGAATATTTCCAAGGGCTACAACGGTGGCAGCGTTCATGACCGTGTTATTGGTTTATTATTGATTGGGTTTTCAATAACTACATATCAGGGTTACCATCTAAGTCAATCACAATGTTTCCCTCTGAGTCTTGAATGTATGCAATTAAGAGTCTGGCACATAAGATTATTTTTTTGTACATCCTACCTGGTGTACAGAGTTATAGGTAATAATCTCCATTCTAACATATTGGAATTAGCCTAATAATAGGAAAAATAATGTTGGTGGTTGGTGGATGCGACATTGCACCCGCTCCCCGAGTAGTGTTTGTATGGAGGCTTAAAGCTTCGTCTGCTGCCTCAGTTTCCTCCCACAGTCCAAAGACGTGCATTTAGGCTAATAGCTGCTCCAAATCTGCTTCTGTTGTCTGCAGGTACATGGATGGATATCATCTTTTTTTTTTTGCCAAAAACAGAAAAGTCAGCATGCTCATATCTACATCAGTCACTGACAGCGATACACAAGTCGCCAGAAGAAATGAAAGTGAAGCCAAGTAATTATCACCAGTTCACCAAGAACAAAAGCAGTACTTCTACTTGTCTGTAGGTGGCGCCTTATTTGCACTTTCATTAATTCTAAAAAAAACCCAACTGAAGACTCCTTATGCCCAATGTGGGTACGAGTGCAGGAGGGGAATTCTTGTAATTGTTATCCAGGCTTCGCAAAATGGGGGTGATGGGTTCAAATGCAAGGGTTTCGTAGTGGATGTGAACGTAGCTTGGACTTTCATTGTTTCGTTCTGCCCCTGGCCCCTAAATCCCCTTGTCTTGCCACCCGTCTAGTGATGAACGAGCCTCCTGCAAGTGATCAGAGGCGCTTAGCGAAGGGGGTCTGCAGGCTCTTTCGCCGCCACGCCGTTCCTCCCATTTCTTGGCCGCCGACTAAGGCAGCTGTCATTGTTGATGCCAGGCCATTGATCACAGCAGTCTGAGTTCAAGGGAAGCAGGGCTCACATAGAAGCGGCAGTGTGCCTTTTCAGTCGCGCCGATTTAAGGGCAAAATAAATAAAGTAATATTAATAAAATCCCACATCATTTCAGTCAAATATCACAATGGCAAATTGAGAATAACACCCTTGCTAGCCCTCTTTATTATGCGCATTAGTCTTTTGTGTGAGATTTCTTTTTGATTTTGCAGTTCTCATGTGTAGATCAGGTCATAATAGACAAGTGCTTACACAACTATGAAGGGGCTTAGTATTTCAGGGGGTGAGCTACGTTGAAACCCCCCTACCCGAGCTTCTCGGCTGCTCTCACGCCGAGTTTCTCACCAACAGGTCATCGGGTTTGTCGACCATCTATAGACACGTTAAGCGAAGCGATCACTATGACCGCTGTGAGGTTGTTTGATGTGTGCAGTGGCTTGGTAAGGATTCTTTCTTAAAGTAACACCATACAGAGACCTCTGCTGGATCAGGTTCTTCCAAGACCACTACATGCTTCAAACCCCGGCTCAAGGAATCAAAGTGTCTCAGTCCGCTTTCAGTTCAAACTGCAGATGAAGAAGAAGAAATCCAGTTTTGGGTGGGAGGAGGGGGGGGGGGAGAGATTAGCATTGAGGAAGCTGTAATCATCACATTTGGGCACAGCACACTTCACCATGATGGCTACTAAACACCAGCTCTGGACAGTATTGACACTAACCTTTCGAACCCCTCTTTGTTTTACTCCGCCGAGGCCAGTCAGTCTGGGGACCAAGAGCGACTCTAAGCACCAGGTCAATTACCCCAAAGTCTTCCTGCCAGAGTAACACTTTTATTTACATTCCCTAAGAGCCTCTCTATAGCTGCAATCTGCAGCTTTTCTGCTTTAAATTTGATATAATGCAGGTTTTAGTTACCGAAGCCCATGGATGGTAATTATTGATTTACGCAGAAGATGGGTGGACTTTTTATTTTCGTTTAAAGCCGTGTTAACTAATGTAAACATTGTATGGATGCCCTCTGAGCATTTCCCAGGCTACAGTACACTGAGCTGTGTTAGCATAAAAAGATAAACAAATAAATAAATAGATAGATAAATGAATAAATAGATGATAGATAGATAGATAGATAGATAGATAGATAGATAGATAGATAGATAGATAAATAAATAAGACAGTGAGAGAAAATTCAGATGCCTACACCTTTGCAGACTCACTAACTCAGAAACATATGCACAGATATGAACTTGACAGGAATTTTGATTGTACCACAGCAATCTGTAGCCTTTTCCGTCCAGTTTTTCTAAATTCCTATCTAAATTCCTATCTAAATTTCAAGTTACATGATCGCGTCTATATTTCTGGAGGCTTAAAGTTTAAATTAGACTTTAAAATTTGATGCTAGATAAAAATGTCGTCTTTTCTTTCTCACAAAGTACTTTGGCTGGTATGTATTGCAAACTCGTTGAATCATTTACAAAAGATGATATCGCTGGGGTAATATTATTAAAATAATAAACTAAATATTGGCAGATATATAAGATTTCCTTCTTATCTCATCTCAGTGGAATGCACAAGGAAACAAAACTGGATAAAATCACAACCTCTGACAGAAGAGGAAAGCGTTGCTAACACAATTTAAATTAGCGGAAGACCGGTCCCAAAAAGTATTCTGATTTCACAATGATATGTTGTGGAATACATTCTCCCACTGCGGTAAAGCCAATCATACCCAAGGCATGGTCTTGTGAACAATGTAATTGCATTATATGATTGAATTACTCCTTATGTAAATCAGTATCAAAGCCTTACCAAAGGTATGTTTTTTTTGGAGTCCTTTATGACTCTGATTAATACTTTATTACATGTGAGCATTCTAAAAATGTATTTTATTAGAAAAGTTAAGGAATTTATATATTTGAAAATGCATTATACATGGCTTATAACTTTAATATGGTAATATATCCTTTAATACAACATCCTTTAATTGTGTTTATAATCACCATAATTTATGAAATGGTGCAATAACAAAATTTAGATTCACTAAGGATTTATAAAATGAGAAAGTAATGTGGTATCTGTGAGCATTATGTATTTTACTGTGGTGGAATATGTTATGAACCTGTAACAAAGGCAAAAAAAAAAAAAACGAAATATAGACCATATGATTAATTCAATGGGCTAAATTAATATTTTAACTTTTTTTCCCCTTTTTAAAGCAGTTAATAATAGGTTTAAACTTCCCTCACGTATTCGATCGTCTGCATAACTCAACCATACATTCAAGGGTGCGTATGCTAAGCAGATTAGCTGTTGAAATTGATACCTGCTATTTCTTTTGCGCAGTATGTATGCTGCACAGTAGCAGTACGTTTTCCCGGGTATCAGTGCAAAAGTCCTTCATGTACTCAGCTGCATGTGGTCAAGAGCGTATGCCATCTGACTCAAAGCACCATATGCTTTACAGTTATAAAAAATGAGCAGGTCCCTTAGCGTCTCTCAGTTTTCTCGATCGAGAAAAAGTCTTCCTCTGTGTGGTTTTCAAACTTTATGCATTATATGCTGCTGCTTATTAAATCAAGTAGCCTCTAAATTTATCTTTTAAATGTAAAATATATACATATATTTCATTGTAACCATTTAAGTAACAGATACAATGAAAACAGCAGCAATAACAATGATAATGTTAATAAATCACCATTTTCCATACAGTTATCTGAATATGGCATATTTTTTCACCACAGAATTCATGTCTTTAATGCTTAGGGCTCAAATTGAGTTTACATGTTTGCATCAAAGTAAAACCAAACCCTTTAAAAGTGTTGCATGTCTGCAGCATTTTAGACTGTCCGTTTGCCTTAATCTCCATGTAGAGGTGACTGTCTGTGATCTAGGTATCAGGCATCGTTGATGAGATCTTTTTCAAGGAACATATACACCTGCCCATAAGGTTCTGACCAGCCGTCCTGCTCGAAAGTCCATTTCAAGGTGCAATGCACTTGTCACGAGTCCACCAGATGTTCATTAGCTAGACAGCCCTTTCATCTTCTGGATAACAATGGCCAGTAAGTAGCTGGTGTCCTTTCATGCTGGAGCATCTCTCCTCACGTTCTGTTTGGCTTGTCTTAAGTCAGAACTGCGGAGAGGTAGGTCACTTCCCCATAGCCGTAGGTGTTGTTAGTCATTATGCTCAGAAGACAGCGTGTGAAGCCTTACATGTTCCTGTCATCACCCAAAAGAGCGGTAAATAATCACAGACTGATGAGGTGAAATTATGAATATTGATGTTGGCAAGTAGCCGAAAAGGTGAGTAGATTTCATCATGCCAAGGGTACTGATTTTAATATTTAATATTAATATTTAAGATTGATTGGAATTAAAGGAGATCATCTGAAATATTTGAAATAAATAATATGCAGAAAGATGGATTAAAGTTCTTTTTATTATTTTTATTAGATAGAAATGTTCATGGGATCAGTTTCTGCAAATTCCTTCTTCTGTTTCATATTACATATAGTGGTTATATATATTTTATTTTTAATTGACTGGAGCTTTACAGGACATGCACACAAACTACGCAATGCATACAACCTCATTCATTGGGGCAAGTCAATATTAGAGGTTAAAATATATCAGGGAACACACAATGTTCCTTATTTTTTTGCCGGACTAAGCGGACAACAGGTTGGCTTGTTGCAATCCCCTCTCTGCATGAAACCAATTTTCAGAGAAAGCCCATTGGACTTCGACAAATGGAGGGCAGCCACGGATGTGAATAGAGGCCAAGCCGGCCAAGCGTCAGGCATAGAATCATCCAGCGGGTGACAACTGGAATGCATCGCAATATTGTTTTTGCATCTGTGGCAGTTCCATCACACCGATACCTGTTAAAGTGCATGGATGGAATTGTTCATGGAAATGTTGAAAGACTGTGCTATACATGAGTGTCCAGCTCGTAAAAAAGCATAAGCGATAGCCCAGCACAGATGTTTATTAAATGTTTGTATGTTTACTATTGTTTAAGAGTGGTAATATGCTGTGGTCAGGTTGACTTGAATAGTTTGAGATTGATAGGTGTAAGTACTCTCAAGATAAGACAACATGCCACTTCTCTAAATTGGAAAGCATCACTTCTATGCAGAGCGAAAATTATTTGTATAGAATGTACTTTATTGCTTTCCAGTGTCACATGTGCATGCATATTGCATATTGATTTTTTTGTTATTTTTTCTAGTGTTTACTGTCTCTCTCTCTCTCTGTCTTTCTCTCTCTCTGTCTCTCTCTCTGACTCTTGCTCTCTCTCTCTCTCTCTCTCTCTGTTTCTCTCTCTCTCTGTCTCTCTCTCTCTGTATCCCCGTCTCTCTCTCTCTGTCTCTCTCTCTCTGTCACTCGCTCTCTTTCTCTGTCTCTCTCTCTTTGTCTCTCTCTCTCTCTGTCTCTCTCTCTCTCTGTCTCTTGCTCTCTCTCTGTCTCTCTCTCTCTTTCTCTCTCTCTGTCCCTCTCTCTCTTTCTGTCTCGCTCTCTCTGTCTCTCTCTCTCTGTGTATCTCTGTCTCTCTCTCTCTGTCACTTGCTCTCTTTCTCTATCTCTCTCTCTCTGTCTCTCTCTCTCTGTCTGTCTCTCTCTCTCTCTCTCTCTCTCTCTCTCTCTCTCTGTCTCTCGCTCTGTCTATTGCTCTCTCTCCCCATATCTCAGCTGCTGTGATTTTCATCCTGCCAGGCGAAATGTTATCTATTGCAGCTTAATTATTACTGTTCACCTTGAGTAGCAGAAATCCAAGAGGCGCACCTAGGGTGTCCTGGAAATGCCAGGTCCCTTCCATGCTGTCCAATCCGCCTCAGGTCACAGCAGATTTAATGCCACATTTAGAATATTTTGGTTAAAAAAAACACTTCATATCAGATAGTTACGTATCAAACACTTTTTGCTAAAAATAGAGGAAAGAAATACAGTACCATATTAGATCATAAAAGCTGTCATATACCTATTGCATTTCTTTCATCATTTCTGGTTTTTATTATACTTTGATACCATATTTTATAATGGGTGCAAAATCACCTTCTGCCTTGGTAATTAGTGACAAGCAAATTTAATAGCTTTTGTACTAGAAGTCTTAAAATGGATAAATACAGTCACTGAAGCCCCAAATGAATCTGAATGAGGCCCAAATGATTTATTTAGCTCAGATGCCTTCAACCATGCTGTCAGTTTGAGAATTTAACATACCAACAGCCCAAATCCAGTGCTGTTTCCCAAAAACTTTGTAACACTACGATTGTAACTTCAGAGAGATTCCAATATGATGATTAAGTATCTAGGATAAGCCCCCCATCCTAGCAATGCCCCCGGATAAATATATAATTTTCTTCATAATATTTTTGTTCTATAAATCACTCACAAAACAGCTTAGTGCTGCAGTGTGAGTGAATCTGCTGTATGAAATAGCAAATTTTACTGTGATATGCATTTCATATAGTGATATCTAGCATGAACATTCACTGCATGTTCTTTTTTATTCTGAAAAATTCCTACATGTTCATCCTAACTTGCAGAAGGAAAGGCATAATCTGCTGAAGAAAATGACCTAAGAAACAAAAGCCGGAATTTATTCTCAGTCAATATTCAATATGGCGATAATGATGATTCATTCTGCAGCTAAAAAAATAAAAAAAATGCTTTGGAATATTCCAGAACGGCGCTGCTCCAAAAGATTCAATTTTTCTTCCTTTAGATTTTCAGATTGCGTGCAAAATTAGATTCATCTCTGCGTGACGAGAGAAACACGGGGTTTTTGAAGGTAATCCAAGATGGCACGTCCCGCTTCCAATCCATGCTTTAGGTAGAGATGAGAAATATATGATTTGCAGTAGTCTGTTATTTAGTGTTACTTGATGCTAATATTGGTGCTGGTGAATAATGTTTGCCAAGCAAAGTTTAGCTTGCTTATGCGCATTATTTGATTGATTAGATGATAAATTTAACGTAGCACTTCGTACATTAGCAAAATTTCAATAGAGCAGTCAAGGACTTTACTGTCAATATGGAAATGGTTTGAGAGCTTTAAGTCTTGGTTGCTTAATAGACATAGTGACCTTGTGAGGCAACTGAACACTTTAGAGTTTGCATACATTTCTGCTTGACATATGGCTGAATGGGAGAGCAGACTTTTTCTATCCACATGCTCTTTCCATTTTCCCTCCTTCTCTTCAGTGGCACCTATTTAAAATCAACAAAGGAGCAGCATTTACCTCATTGCCATGCATCTCAAACTTGACTAATGTGCCCTTTCAACAGAAAGTGGCCCAGTGCAGAAAATAACCTCATTTAACTCTGTTCTCACCTCAAGTCCATTACAGTAAAACGCAGAAGGTTGAATACTTTATATTTAATCCTTGTTAAAACAGTGTTTACTTCGAAATGTGCTAACTGCGTGCCTTTGAAATTCCAGGTTAGATGCATAAAAAATATTCCAGATATTACTGTTTTTGTTTCATACTTGCAAAGACACACATACAGTACTCTCTCTCTCTCTCTCTCTCTCTCTCACACACACACACACACACACACATCGTTGGATGGTGCCGTAGATTCTGTCATGTGTGAGTAAGGTGACCCCCAACCTAGGTAGGGTAAGGAAGATGTAGAGGCATGGAAACTTTGCATATATATGTACATTATTATGCATTGCATTATATGGAATGCAATTGAATAAAACCCAATGAAGCAAACAAATACAGTATACAAGCTATGTAAAAATAACAGTCTTTCATAAAAGGTTTGTTTATTATTAACATTACTTACAATAATAGTGTCTCCATTATAGGCTAATGTCATACTGTGAAATTTGATTATATAAGCATTTTAACAATTATTTTGAATCTTCTTTAGCTGCAGCTATAGTGTTGTATTTCTCCTTTAAGAATTCCAGTATATTCTGCAGACTGGGGGATTTTAAAAAGTTGTCATATTTTAAAACTCTAAAGAATCTTGTAGCATTTTTTGACCTAGTGTGTCATCTTGCAGTCTGCCGGTAAGCTGTCAATCTCACTGTGAAGTATGAGAACTAGTATGACCCTTCGACATCCTGGTCATATGGTCTTAAAGCAAGTCTCCTTAGTTTGGTTTTTCTTCTTTTCCGCTCCTCAAACAGTGCGTAAACATAGGGACCTCAAGCCCCTTGTCAGTCTGGTCAAACGTGCTGATTATATTTGTTCAGCTGCAGCCTGCTGTCCTGTTTGAAAATGCACATCAAAGTCATCTTCTATCAGGGGAAAATAAATCATGCTCTGTGTCATGTCTGAATCTGGGACACCTCTGATATGTCATATTGAGCACCTATTCAAGAGATTAGATGCTCACTCCACAGAACACCTTTGTGGGTTACATATTAAGCTAACTTTACAGTGATACTTTTTTCCCCCACTCTCCTCTGTATAATGATGACTTACCTCTCCAGCTACACACCTCTATAGACAGAGGTTAAGCAGCATGCCTTTGGGAGAGAGGCTAAGGGGGACTAGACTCCTGATTGTTAATATGTGTATAAAAAAAAAGCTAAGTGTACACAATAACTATTAAATGGTGAGAGCGGAATTTATGATGTTTTTCTTTTTATGTTTTCATATACACGTTATCAACATCAAGTATAAAGTAATTTAGTACTGTTTTAATGCCAACAGTAATTAAATATACACATTATATACTACGCGTAAGGGGTGGCACTGTAGCACAGTGTTTACATGTGTGAGTGAATGGCGTGTGACGTCAGTGTGGCTTGCGAATGGGTTGGCATCCATTCCAGGGTTATTCCCTGACTTGCGCCTGTAGCTTCCACGTTAGGTTCTGGACCCCTGGGACATTGAATGGATGGATGGATGGATGGATGGATGGATGGATGGAT
>JABFEB020000008.1:18038632-18052324 GCA_019775895.2 Stomatorhinus ivindoensis
CCCAGTATCTACCTGTGGGAAATTTATCTCATGATGTTACACCAACTTATATTGTATTACATAAATGAATTGAATCCCCAGTCCCACGAGGCCTGTGCTAAATTTACCTTAAACTAAATCGCTAAAGACTGCCGGGGCTTGACTGTCATGGCAGCTGTACGGATTTAGCCTCAGTAGCCAGAGGGTTGTGAGATTCTGCTGCTCTCTTACACATTTTCATGTTTTAATTTATCCTCCTTGAAGACCTGACCCGCCGCATGGAACCAAAAGCTCCGACAAAATGCCCTGGAGTGCAATGACTCCACGTTGCGTGGATCTCATGCACACGCGCAGCGGAGAGAATGAGGCGCCGTACCTTTTTGCGTGGGGAATTTCCCGAGCGCTGCATTTCACCGCAATGGCTTGAAGGTTCAGACATGCGCCTTTACCCAAACTTTTGTAGCAAGTCACTTTGAACTTCAAAAAAAATTATTTTACTTTGAAATGTGAAGAATGGGACTTTGTGTATGACACTGGATGTGATTCCTGTCAATTTCAGCCACGCATGTTTGAAAAAAATAACACTATTGAAGTTTAAACTGTCTTTAGATTCCTCTGCATGTGTGAAATTCCTCCATACGTGTGAGAGTGTATGTGCGTGTGTGTGTGTGTCTGTGGGGGGTGGGGGGGGGGGGGATAAGGGGAAACATAAATCATGTGCGCATATAGTTTTATTTTTTCAAAATAAATAAACACATGAACCGGACAAAGGTGCATTTTAAATGAGATCTGACAGCTTCCGGGTCTGGCTGCCCAAAACGGTGCCCATGCCCCTGACCATGGTGACAGGTGCATTACCCAAGAGCCACTTAAGAGCCAGAGAGGAGGATCAGCCAGGGGCAATGCTGGAGCCCCGTGGGCTAGCGGGACCGCCTATTCAACGTCCCCACGAAAGACAGCAAGTCACTCATGCATGAATGAGAACTGTAGTCCTAGAGAAGGGTTTCAGTGGATCTGGCTGCTTTAAATAATAATAGCATCCTTTAAGATTTTGTCAACACATTTTTCCATATTTTTTTTTTCTTAATTTTTTTAGAGAGAACGTCTGTGGCAGTCAGTCAGGAGACTTTTTGTTAAAATAAAAGCATTAATTTATATATGACATATCTCTGAAATCACCCCCCCCAGACACACATCAGAACTGGAAAAACAGCGAATCATGTCTTGTTGAGCCTTTAGGCTGCCCTGCCCTGTTTCTGTTACACATATAATTATCTTATCCTCCAGGTTACTCTGTCATGTATAGGACATATTTCCAAGATGATCTCGAAGCGTGAGTGGCAGCATATAACATGGATGATTACTGGCGGTTTGCATGCGGCAGCAGGTCACTTTGTCACACGGCGACGTTACGAGACGCCGGGCCGCTTCCTTCGCGGCAGCCCCGTAATGGCGCTGTAAATCGCCGATTCCTGCTTTACGATGCTCCTCCCCATAAACACGACCTCCGCTGGCTTCCCAGCCGAAGCAGTCTGCAGAAAAGCCAGAAGGTAGAACAATGGGTTCTGGAAGAAAGTTTGTAATGTAACATATTCTACTGAGAAGACAGTAACTTAAAGATTAATATGTCAAAGTGAAAGTGCAAATGTGTAAATGGAATATGCATTTTTTTTATACAAATGGCCCGTCTATCTCAGCTGAAGGGTGGTTGGGATCTTCATTCTGGACTCTACAATGAGTCACCATAGGGCAGAGGGGACGACCGACCTGAATCGACCTGAAATGCTTGGGCACATCCACATAGCATTTGTTCATTCGATACACAAACCAATATGCAATAGTGTTCATTCATTTATTACTGCAATACTTTCCCTGACATTCTTTGGACTATTACTGTTTATTGCCTTTACTATTTAATAATAATTCCGATCACTATCTAAATGACTTTTTACTGTGCAAATGTGTGCTGCTAATGTAAACCTGCAATTTCCTATTTTCTACCTATCAGTCTTTCCATCTGACCATCCATCCATCCATATGTATGTGTGCATTTACATGTGTGTGTATGTATGTATGTATGTATGCATGGACATTTGAACATAACACCTTGCTGTATGACTGCTCACAGCAGGAGCTCAGATTTCTTCAACAAATTTGCTGGGCAAAATATATAACATCTCCATAACTTCAAGCCCAAGCTAAAAACAGACAAATTTATAGCGTAATTCCTGCAGCTTTAATTTCCCCGCACTTGGATCTTATTAAAGAGGATGGGATTGCCGCTGCAGTCCATTGGGGTGCCTGAGTTTAATGTCCTTGGTCCATTGCACCCATCCTCATGCCACGATATACATGATGCAGTGCAGGCTGATTCCCTGGAGCTGGAGATAAAGTGACCGCGACGTGATTAGCTTTAACCCATGGTGTTTGCGGCGCTTAAGACAGCCCTTAATCATTGGAGCAAAACGACCCACCGCCTCACTCCCCTGGGGTCCCCGCTTGACGCTAACGTGCTAATGGCTAATCTGAGCAGCCACACAGACAGATCTCCATGACATTGCTTCTATTTTTCTAAGTGCCCGACATCATTAAGCGATCATGGTGAGGACTGCAGGAACTTTTCTTTTTTGCCATTTTAGCTTGTTCCCCACTTCATGCCAACTCTAGGTAAGTCCTACACTTGCTTCACTGGAAACCCATTTAATGTAGTGAAGTAATTACTCCTCAGCAGAAACTCATCAAGTGGAGAATTCTAAATGATTTCCCATATTCAAAGACAGTGAACCATGGAATATAGAAAATGATGAATTAGAATGTATTTACTGGAAACGTGATGAAGGAGGTTAAAATTATTAGTCTCAATTGCAGGATGTGCTTCAGGGGAAATCCAGGCCTCTGATCTCGGCCACTTTTCTTCTCTTGCTTTTAAATTTACACCCACGCTGCCGTTGCTAATAACTCGCTGCGTTAAATTCCCCACATTACCCCCAACCCGATTATTAGTCATCTGTTGCATTGCTGGTGACTAGTTTCCCGTCATCCTCATGTAACGTTGCCCTGGCTTGTCACTGAAGTCATCAGTCTTCGCCTAGATTGGATTTCTCCAGTCACTTGTAAATGTTATTCTTCATCTTATTCTTATTATGGCTGCAAAATTTCTCACAATCCCTTACGGGGCCAAATTTTGTTACAGCTATATTTTTGATACGTTTATGTAAAATGTTGCTAAAATTATAATTTCTCTTCTGTACATTTGTATGTATTATTGTTTTTCTACAGAATATCATCAGTTACACATAATTCTATAATAATTCTAAAATAAATAGAATTATTAAAATAAAATAAAATACAATGTATTTTATTCTACGAATCTTCTTTGCTATCATAATCGTAAATCATTCATATAATTTCTGTATTGTTACATGCAGACACACAGTAAAACATTGGGTAAATCTGGAGCCTTTAAATCACTAGCTGGAACACAAAGATCTGCCAGCAACAAAGACTCAATCGCTTTGCCTTCCAGACAAAGAGAGGCAGAATTGCTGAGAAGATGTGCTCTTGGGTCTTTTGGAGGTGAAAGTCTTGAGCCACAGCCAAGGTTTCGGAGTTCAGAGCTGTTGATTCAGCTATAGTTTTATTCAATTTCGCCTTAGTTTCAGGGGAATAAAACTGTGCAATGTGCAGCATGCATTCTTGCCAGGCAGACATTGCTACGTATGTAGGGTTAAGGCAGGTCCTGTTTAAGCAGTGAGGGCAGGTGCTTCTTCGCTGCCGTGAACCCTCCCATGCCCAGCAAACAAACGTACAAGGACAGCGTATGCAATCAGAGAGCAAACAAGCAGTCTAGCTAGGCTGGGCGTGGATGAGACCTTGTTTGAAAGGCTAAAACTGATCGCACATGATTTGCAAACCTTGTTAAACGGCATGGATTTCATCACACTTTTCAGTAGTGTTTCTGAGTTAGAATGCAAATTTGGCACATGCTGTTCAGGAAATCATTCACAATATGAATCATTAGAATGAAAAATCCCACAGAAGAAACAAAGTAATATTGCTTAACCGTTGTACAGATATTGCATTTGTAATATCTCTGTGTTTTAGCAAATGTTGTCAATGCCCTTTTTAAGTAAACACATTTTGTTTGTGGACCTCATTCTTCCAACAGCTTTTGCAATATAATGTCGGTGTGGGGCGGTGGGGAGGGCAAAGGGCACATAAGGTGCAAAGATAATGGACACTTCAGAAACATATATGTTAGCTTTGTGTGTCTCATTGGAGTACGACTGTGGGCAGATGATCAGAAGGTCACTGGTTCAAAGACCTTCGTCAGGAGAATAATATCTCCATTGGGCCTTTAACCCCAATTACTCCAGAGACCGTCTGACCCCGCTTTCTTACTTTCATCTTATGTTTGGATAAAATATGTTAATATTACATAAATGCATGTCTCCAGACTACAGAAGGGAGAACATACACACCCCACACAGAACAGGGGGTAGGATTCAAGCCCCCAAAGCATAAGGTATTAGTCAACAGCACCACCCATTAATACACCACTTCACCCCACCCTCTAACCTACCTAAGCATCTTCACATAAACTTAGGCATGAAACAGCCTCTGATCCGAGTGGCAAAGTGAACCACGTGATGCTTATGTGGTGGATTAGGATGGTTTCCAGGGGCAACAGGGATAGGGTAGGGACCGGAACGACAGCACACAGCAAAGTCACAGGAAAAGAATATGAAAATGAAGGAATACAGAACCCGGCACGTGGGGTGGCTACTGGAAAACTTCTCCTAGCTGTTATGAAAAATTCTGAATTTGCTAATTCATACACGTTTCTGAGTACGAAGGGGGAAATAGCCTACATGCAACCATATATAACCAAAATACCGGTTTTCTGAATGTCCATCCCGAAACTACCCTCCTCCATCCAAGTACATTAGTTATTGAAAAATAGCTTCATCAATATTATATATAGTATAAAGCACATCAAAGGTTTTCAAGAAGACACTAATATTTTCAATATCCCTATCCATTTTTTCACACTGTAAGGCATATTATTGGAACCTATAAATTTTTACTTGCATTACACTGTTTTTAGTCACATTATATTACTCTCAATTCTTCAACGCATATGCTTACATGATTATATACACAAAACAGCATAAAGAAAAGCATCTTCGAATCACCATTGTTGCCCAGGTCAGCCTCATGGACTCTGCCAATGATTGCACTGCGCATGACCAGGAAAGAGCCTATTCTTGCCAGACATACATTACAGGGTCACATACATGATACTTTTTTAGCAGACACACTTTCAGTGAGTTCCTGCAGCAACTGAAGGTGCCAGGTCTTGTGAAATGATCCCCGAGATTTCAACTGACCGCCTTGTGTTCAGATACACAGCATTAAAACCTGCCGAGCCACTCAACAGCCTGGTAAAGGGCCTTTCGTCACACCCCCAGCACAATGTTGCATTAAACCCAAACATTAGCAAAGTGAGAGGCCACTGTCTGTTTTACCGATGGTGAGACTCACTCTCCTGGTTCTGCTGCACATATATTCCACCCAAGCATAAATATTTTATCATAATACCCGTGTTAATGAGCTTAGGCTGTGACTGCGATTTACTTTTGCTGATGTGTCTCGTGAAACAGGAGAAATATACAGTTCCGGCATAGGAGTTTCAGTTAAAATATTTTACGATAGAAGGACATGAAATACTAATGACATATACACGACTGCTGAAGCTAGTACCTCTACGGTGCGATTCTTGCAAGATGCACAGAGCTGAAACAAGTTAACTTTGCCTCTGTTACTTCACTCTACTTCTCCCAAAATTGACGTTTTTTTTATTTTATCGCTTTGATCAAAGGTTAAACAGAACTATGACAATCCAAAGATTTTTTTCTTTTTTTTTTTTTTTTTTAAATACAATTCAGTGACAGGCTGCATCTTCAAAACTCATTGCCTGTGCAGTTGTACGTGTCTGCCTGTGTGTGCCTGTGTGTGTGTGTGTGTGTGTGTGTGTGTGTGCCTTTGTAGCAAAGACTTCTACGTGATTTTCCCCCCCCCGTAAAAAAACGGGTATCATGAGACTTTTCTCATGCTAATAATAAACTCCACACTCCATCCACATTTCCACCGTTGTCACGCCTGGCCCGGCTGTTCTGTTCCGCGTTAATCACAGCGGCGCCACCATTGAGCTGCTCACGACGCACTGTCTCCAGCCTTGGACGGAAGCACGGGCCCCTCTGGGATCCGCTTTCAGTGCCGAGCCCCCACAGAATGAGCCGTTATGCTCTCTCGGGAGGAAATGCCTGTGTTTGCCGCCTGTTTGGCAGGCCGCACTGACGCACAACCAAGAGGGGACTGTCTGTCTCCCAGAAAAAATGGCCTGCATTGTGAATGGGACCGACGCGTGCCACATCCAGTGGATTAAACCATTCATGGGGAGGAAATCATGCTCTTCACAAATGAGCAGAAATCCAAGCATCACGGAACCTGTAACGCATCAATGCTGGTGCCAAAACAAACCGTAATGCCATGAGCAACCATGCTAAAATACGGCATTCAAGCACACTTTCCCCACAAAGTAAAAGGTAGTAACAAAATTTATCATTTTAATAGACATGCTTTTCACAGAGAGACTGAAAAAATATCTTAGGTAATTTAAGATTTAAAAATCTAATTTTAAAATAAAACTATTGGGTTTCCACCAATGAGTCCTTAAGAGACCAGCAGAGTGATTCTCTTCACGGGCTTTAAAAAAGAATTGAATTTAGTGGAAAAAAATGTCCCCATTGCTTCCCTTTTTCCATTGACATTTTTGGAGCTATTAACTTGTAGATTGCCAACCTGAGAACTTCAATAAAAGCTAACAGCGAAAGTTAGTACTTCCTTGGTATGTTGACGTTGCCACATTTTGCTGGTCTGTGGCTCCCCCAGTGTCAAAATGTTATAACAGTTAAGTTTTAACCAAAATAGTAGCGAAGAGCAGTTCACAGTTTTCCATTCTAGCAGGTAGTCCCATGACATTGGGAGAAGGTCACCGATCTTCTTCTGTGGAATTGTCTTCTGACCAAGAACGTGACACTGAAGCGGTAAGTAAGGTCCCAGGCTGGAGCCCTCAGATGAGAAAGGCGGTTTAAAATTAAAGGAAGACGAAAGGCTATTACGTCTGAGACCCTCACCATTCTCTTAGCAACAGCGATGGCAGCACCAGTCACAGGAAGTCAAGGAAGCCATCGGTCCTCTTCATGTTACATGACGGATTTACTCTGTGTGCCTGTGTGTGTTTGCGTATAGATATGTATATGTCTGTGGGTGTGTATATAAGTGTGTGTGATCCTATGACAACGATAAACATTGCTTTTGACGCTTACATATTCATACGACAGAATTATCACTACATTTCCTGATATTGTCTCAGCAATCTTCACAGAAAGTCAAAAATATGAATGTGGCCAGAGTTCTGTGAAATAAATAAAAGAATAGTTTTTATTGTATTGTAGTTTTGAGTGAAAACAGGAGGTGGACGCACTTGTTACTTTAAGATGTTTTTTTTTTTATTATTTGGGTGCTCTGTTTGGCCAATAACACAAATACAGTAAATTGATAGTCATTCATTGACACATGCACTCCTACATAACTATGATGTTTTCCATTCCATAATATATTCATTCTTACAGACCACACGGCACATACACTCCAATCTCGTCCTCGGTGAGATGGCCAACGTTTATTGCCTTGCTGACACCCCCTGCTCATCTGAGTATCGTAGAAGGTAAGATTAGAGGCCTTGATCCCTCCCCATGGTTGGAACAAGACCTCAATCTCTCACTGTCTCAGCTTTAATCAGATTCCTGTTTTTACTGCCACAAAACTGTCATTGCCAGAAAATAAGTACTCCCTCCCACTACCTAGCCCCTTCCCATCATGGGGGAGCGGGGGGGGGGGGGGTCTTCGATTGATTTTAAGGCTGGAGAAATTGTACTCAGAAAAGGAGAAAAAATACACCTGTATCCCCCATCAGGCAAATTACTTCTGACTTTTAATTTATTTCAGTAGGAAATGGAAAGCTGAAGCAGAACCACAGTCAAGAGGGAAAACTGGGAAGACAACTATAATCTGGTGACTCTCCACCTCCAAAGGCATCTTCTCTGTCAGTTTTAATAGATCTCTAGGCAGTCCAATCTGCACTGCCTGACACTCTTCCACCATCCTGGAACTGAACCCGAGCCGGTCTCCTTAACATGTCCTTCTTAATGACAAATGAACACTCCTCGCATCTCTTTAGCGCAAATCAAAAAAAAAAAAAAAAACAATCCACTTCCACTAACCAGGTGGTCTTTGAGTAAGGGAACTGCATGTTCTACAAAACTCTTTAGTTTACACGCTTAAACACAGAAAGACAGGAAAACATGCCAGCAAGTGAACAAACAAATAAATAAATATCCATGATCGGTGGAATTTTCCCCTCGCCGTTGCCATCAATTTAGGCAGGTAATTTGATCAGGTTACAAGGTCTCTTGGTCACTTTGGAAATTCCACATAGATTATAGAAAATGGAGCTTTGCCATGGTAACTGTCCTAATTGGATAACCTGTCACTGTGTGAAACTGAGATTGCAATAAAGCAGAGGCAGTACAAAATATACTGTGCAATTTCAAAAGACAAGGGACTGCATTTATTACCGAAAGATTGTCAGAGTGTCAAGTCCCAAAATGGGACTTTGTGTTGAATCCTTAAAGCAAGATACTTAACCTGAAATGCTTCCCTGTAATCTAGCAGGTAAAACAGGCTTGGCAAGTTGTTTTGGATAAAAGTATCTGCTGGTCCTGTGTTTCTCAACCCGGTCCTCGGGGACCTCTAGATGGTCCACGTCGTTGCTCCCTTCCAGCTCCCTGCCAGACAGTCCCTACTGGGAGTAGAGAGGAAGCAAAAACAGGGACTGCCTGGGCGTCCCGGAGGACCGGCATGAGAACCGCCGTGCTAGGTAACCAAAGAATTGAGGGATTCTCTAATACAGCAAATTGCACATGAATTCCTTAATACTTACAGTAAGGCTTTGTATGGAGAACCCTACCTGTGCATGGACACGTAGGTAGATGACCTCATCTGACCACGGTGTACTAAGAACTGCAACTGGGGATCTTTACTGCCAGCTGCGATAAGAATCTACAGCGCCTCCCGAACGAGCACCCCCACCCCATCCATAACGTTTAAATGCCAGACCTGCATTTAAAAACAGAAAGGACCTCACTCTGTCTGCTGATCTACAACACAGGTTTATCCTGTCTTCATTCACACAGACATTTCTTTGTCTCTTTATTCAGTTGTACACATCCTCCCTTGCACTGTGTTATTTTCTTCACACTTTGTCTCTTGTGTTCTGCACTGTGTATCCAAAGCGATTCACAACAGCATTTCCAGTATGATCCATAAATGTACCATATATCTATGACTTTAGCTGCTCAAAGATGCCGTTGTATAATTTGCTGACATTATCCGTCGGCGTTCAAAACACTTGTTCTGGTCGGGGTCACGGGGGACCAAGAACTCAGGAGTGCCAAGAAACTACGCTGCAGCCTGGTCTGTTTGAGCATAATGACCTCTCCCAGGCTCCGCTTGGACTCACTGATACCATTCTGTTTCATCAGTCTGTTTTCCGCCATGCGCCCCCTTCCCCCGGTCTTCCCCCGCAAAAATACGGAGTCACACTTGATAACGCGTGGGCGTACGTGCATCTGTCCGTGTACATTTTGGCGTGTCAAAGGGGGAGGTTCGGTGGTTCCGTTCAAGCATAAAAACAGGGTAACAGCTGAAAGGGAACCGAAAGTGAATCGTCTCGGTGGATGAGGATTTGAGAACAGGAGGCAGGCTATGTAATGATGGCAGGCAGATTTTTATTTCAGTATTGGGATATTTTGTAGCGCTTCGCACACAGAGCCGCCTCGCTAGTGCTCCGTCTGGCCTCTCAGCGGGTTCCCGGTTCTGTCGCGCAGAGCGAAGGAGCCACTGGCCAGGGGAAGAGCCTTCACCCCGCTGAGGGTCTATCTGCCTCTCCGCGAGGCCATTTCTGCAACATCGCACTGTGGGGGTCCAGGAGAGAGTGATTCAGCTGGACACTGGTGCTGGCGCCTGACACAAAGTACACACGCAGCCTGTTGCCTTGGTTACAGGAATGTGCTCGGACTGGCATGACGCGGTAAAGATCGCTCTGGGTAAACAGTATATATACCAAAGTGCCTCGGTTCTCACCAGAACCCTTAGAGCCTCGCTGTTAATCACAGAACTCGAGTTCATATTTATGAAATGAATATGGAAATGGTCGTCAAGAAGCACTTCAGTGGTGGAAAACTTCTTTTAATTTTTCGAGACTCGATCCCTTTGATCTCCTTCCTTGCATCGGTTAAGGCGAGGACTTTCACTTTTCGTGATTGACCGAAGGATTGGTTAATAATTGATCGTTTAACATTGTCAGTCACTACCAGCTAAGCTGCAGTAATTTCATTAGTGTCATATTTCCATATCTTAAGGTATAATAAAAAGAAGGATAATACTGGTTTTAGAACTTCCTCTTCATACCAAACGCTGTTGGTTGTAGTATAATAAACTTTTCTCCAGCATATTTAATCATTCCTCTATACAGTCAATTCCTGTTGGCTGCCGAACTTCAGGTGGACAAAGTTTCAAACCATTTAGATAAAGAAACGCCTATTATTATTATTTTATTTTTTTTTTTAAATCCCAACACATATAATGTGCAGTGAAGGTTTGGGGACAAGCCAGTAGACGGGAAGGATATGTCAGGGTCTTGGGAAGTCAAGAGTCTATTATACTGGAAAAGTATAAAATGGATTTTTAAAATTGAGGCTTGGAAAAGCACAGCTTTGCTCAATAAATCCAGTGACAGATTCAAGTGGCTGACATCAGCCAAGATGTTTCCTTAATCATTCCATTACAGAATCCACCCCTTGTTATTGCAGAAGGCCAACCTACCTCGGGAAATCCTGTGCTCCATGTTGTGTGTGTGAAAGACTCATTTACTTCTCTTTCTATGTCTAAATGGGGAATTATCTTAGCAGAGGATGCGGTTTGATGCCTGGTTATTGTAGAAACAGGCTGGCAGTGGCCAAAGGCTTGGTGGATGCAAGGCAGGAATTTGAGAATCTGAAGGGTTCGGGTGACAGTGTGTGTGTGTGCATGTGTTTGTGTGCACTTTGAAATGGCCCCCTGAAAGTTGCTGATGCTGACATCATCAGCGGAGTCCTTGATAATCCCCTGGTTACAGAGCTGGCTGGTTTAGCTGCCTGGTAATTTTCTCAGCCTCAGATGTCAAGGTCTATGTGCTGGCACGGGCTTACGGCCAAGTTCAGGGGGTTGCAGATAACAGCTCTTTGACAATAAACCAAGACAGATGCATTGACTAAAATTATACATCAACCACTATAAGGACACAATGACACCACAGAAATTGGCTTTGTCCATCATAAGCAGTTTAAATTCATTTTTTATTCAAAGACAAATGATCCTTTCTAACAGATATCCTACTTTATTCCTACATTTCAATTAAGCTGTAATACAACAAAGGATACAAACATTTTTTATTAGTTGTATGAAGTGCAAAAAAACTAGTGAATCACAATTTGCATAATAATAGTATATAATAAACATGATAATAATAATATTTTAATACAGTAACATTTCATTCACAATCATGCATATTAAAATCAGCCGCAGTGTCTACCACCACACAAACCACACATTTGTGTGTGGGGCCACGGAGGCTTGTGTATGGGTCCCCCTGCTGGCCACAAACAGTCGCTACATTGTGGTGGGCATGGGGCCCCAAAGGTACTTTTCCAATGGAGCCCAGGAAACAACTAACCCCGCCCTGATTAAAATGAATAAAGGTATTACAACATACAAACAGCCTTTCTCAGGATTACAAGGCAGGATGGCCTTCACGTCTGCCTGTCCCTTGCTTAATTTTGTACCCACTCTACTTTTCCATCATTGTCCTTAATTTAAAAGGACACAACTAGGTTAATTTCCCCATTCGCCCGTAACCCTACGCGGGGCCGTGTAAGGTTTCCATATTAGGCGCTCTAACCTTTGACTTCAATTTCCTCTGAGAAATCAGAGGTCTGCTTCAACGGCGGGCCTGGACTCCATCATTCTGCTGGGGTGAAATGCGGACCCGAAGAAAAGCCATTCCTCACGTATATACCGCAGCTTTCTGTCACATGGAGTTCAGAGAAAGCCAAAAGACTGATGGAAACTGTTCATGTTAAAAGCCATTTATTGTAGGTGCATATATAGCACGGCTGTACTAGGAACTTTTAAAATTTCAGATATCTTTGAAGCATTTGAACTTGCCGGTGTCAGTTTTGTTTTTTGTTTTTTTAGTATATGCATCTAGCTACTGTGAGACCCAAGCAAGGAGCAGCCCCAGGATCACAATTATTAAAAGAGTCAGATTGATAATACACACTGATAATTAGGCTGAATGTACAGTCTACCCTGTATGGGAAGGGTACATTTTTACCCCCTTTTAGCTGGATAACAGCTTCTACACTGAAAAGGCTAAATTGATCCATTTTTTTAAATATTAATATAGTAAGGTGTTTGAATACTGGAGCACCCTAAAATGCTAAATAAATCATATCTTGTCCAGACCACAGTTTGTACCCACAGAGCTGAAACACCATAATCCATATATCTCATCTGTTCTGTCGTTCACAAACCAATAATCATCACGTGTGTCATCCAATCAGCAGCAACAGCAGTCAATTTCCGCCTTTGCAATCACCTCTCCGTTTTTCAAATAAATTGTGTTGTGTTTTCAATTAATGTTAATGTGTTTCCCGAAATGTTTTGTTTTCAGCTGCAATTTTTATTCCCAAAAACACCTTTTCTGAGACATCTAATTTCCTCAAAATCCTGAACGGCATCTTAAATTATTAAACAGTCTCCTTAAACCTCAGACTCTGTAAACCACAAATGACTGACTGCATTTAAGTGATACACACACAGTCATATCCATGTATCATAGTGACAAACATGAACTTAGTGTAAGATTTATGACATATTACAAAAATGATTGTTTAGGGAGAAAAAATTCCAAATAATGCATGTATTTTTTTTTCTAAATGATTCAAACTATTTCCATAAGTACACTGTAAGAAAACTTATTGCACATGTATTGTACTTATACAAAGGAATAAAATATGTAACTGTCACGATCACTGCCGATCGGTCGAGCAGGAAGCAGGCAGGAGGCAGCGAAGTCGTAAAAGACGGGGTTTTATTCTCAAGGACAAAGGGAAACAACGAACGTGCAAACTAAACGAGGCAAACAAAATGACTGGTCTGGGGAGACGGACTCAGATGTGGACTAAATACGTAGGATACTCAGGCACAGATAGACAACAGCTGGTTACACTCAGGATGGAACATGGGGTAACGAGGGGGGCGTGGCACACACGAGGGTCGGACGGGCGGATCATGACAGTAACCATATATAAAGGTGATTTTATTTGTTACCATTGTCCACAGTCATGAACCTGAGCAGACCAATACTAATCCATTCATCCATCCGTTATCTATATGAGAACATATATATATATATATATATATCAGAATCAGAGTCCACCCCGTAGGATGGTTAGGAATATAAGGAGATAGTGTTGGCCCAAAGTT
>JABFEB020000008.1:18058243-18070413 GCA_019775895.2 Stomatorhinus ivindoensis
CTCTGTGCACTGGGGCACAGTCATGCTGGAACAGTAAAGGGCCTCCCCCAAACTGTTCCCACCAAGCTGCAAGCATAAATGTCTTGATGTGCTGAAGCATTAAGAGTTTCCTTCACTGTAACTAAGAGGCCAACCAACCCCCAGATAAACAACCCCATACAACCATCACTCCTCCACAAGTCTTTACAGTTGGCATAGTACAGTCAGGTAGGTAATATTCTCCTGGCATCCACCAAACCCAGACCCGTCCATCAGACTGCCAGACAGAGAAGCCTGATTCGTCACTCCACAGAACATGTTTCCACTGCTCCAGAGGCCAGTGCCAGCGCGCTTTACACCGCTCCTACCGACGCTTGGCAGTGGGCTTGGTGACGTGAGGCCTGCATGCAGCTGCTCAGTCATGGAAGCCCATTCCATGAAGCTCCCAGTGCACATTTTTGCACTGGGGTTAATGCCAGAGGAAGTTTGTAACTCTGCAGTTATTCATTCTACAGAGCCTTGGCGACTTTTACGCACTATGTGCCTCAGCTCTCATCAACCACACCCTGTTACTGCACCCAGTCTGCCACTTCAGCGCTGAGTTTCTGTTGTTACTAAATACTTCCACTTTGCAAAAATACCACTTATACTGTAGTTGACAGTGGTATATCTAGCAGGGAAGAATTTTCAAAAAGGTAGTTTATTTCTGTTTTTGAGCATTTTCACTTATTTTTAGACTAAAGGCCTGTATCTTAGGACTCTTACGGAGAGAAGAATGCTCAGATCAGCGTACTTTGTGCAACGAGTAGTACCTGACTCATGTAAATAAACAGTTCCCTTAGCAGTCACACTGAAATGCTAAAAAAATTAATTAATTCTTTTAATTGTGTTTGGATGATGTTTTTTTAATTGTTGAACACTTTTCCATTAATACATATAAATAATTTCCAACTGGAGAACTTTTTTCGATACAGTGTCTTTTCTAAAAATTTTTGAAGTTTGGAAACTAGCAGTCGTACCACAAATGACTTGATCACTAGTTTAGGCGGGGTAAAAGGAAGCTGTTTAATTCAATAATTTTATATTTATTCAGAAAAACAGTGTTAGAATCAAATACAAATTAGAACATTGGAATACATCACAATAAATAGTCATACAACATAAAGTAACGGGAGTTTGCAGCCAATCTGTAAATTTGATAAGTTTCACCAAGTCACTTAATTAACTAATTGGACAATTAATTTATTGACTAGGCAAACAAGGTGTGCAGGTGGTCAAGTTAACAAAGGAATACAGTACTTTGTGGCAACTGCAAATACGGGAGTGACCTAAAGAGAGGTTTTGAAATGGTTAACCTGACATCTTATCAAACATGAAACATAACAAATATTTTAAACATAATCAATTTTGGTGCCCTAAGACTGCATGTGCTGTACATCATTTTCAGGATATTTGAGGGAAATGCAAACCCTATTTTCTCAGGTTATTTTCTGACTGAATTAGCTTTTTCCTCGGGTTGATTTAAATTAAGATATTGATTTAAACATTGCTGTCCTCATTATTTTTCACACCAGCAGTCCTAAAATATATACTTAAACACTCGCGCTTATGAAAAACATACATACCATGAAAAGAACATCTTCATTTTTCCTGTTGTGGGGATGCGTAGGATTTTTACAATGTTAAACATAACGGACTGGTTTGGTAAATGAAGGAAACTGGCATAAAGACAGCCAAAGCTATTTCCCTTTATGGCAAATACAGCATATACTGAACGTAATGTGATTACCATTGCAATTAGGAATGGTAAACGTAAATACCTGTGATAGCTAGATCCTGACTGCACTCCTTGTAATTACTATAAAAGGTATTGGAGAGGAACCAAAATGTCCATAGAAAATATGTTTTCATTCTTTTAACTTTACAGGCCTGAAGATAATTTGATAGCTTTTTGCTTCCTGTCAGTCCTCGTCAGCCAGATCCAAGGGTTTTGTACGCATTTAAAAGCACAATCAATACGGGGCCCCCTGTGTATGTTAAAGAAAATCAACTTAACTTTAGTACAGGCGGCGATAAACAAAGAGGGAGATGGGATATTTGACGCATCAGGAGAACAGAACAATCAATCAAACTGCTTCAGGGTGTCTTCCAAAAGTTTCCGTACCAGTCAGTGCACCGTCCTCCCGTGCCGCCAACTCTCATCAAGTGCTCCTCGATGGTTCCTGGCCAGCAGTACTTAGCTTTATGGCAATGGCAATAAATAATTCAAACGGTAAGGAGAAAAGAATAGAAAAAAGTTTCTTGTGCTGTGTGGTAGCTAGACAGAATGAAGGGGGGCCCATTCAAGCATAGAAGGAATCAGGTAATCCCAATAAATCATAAACATGTATTTAACAGACTTTTATTATTGGTGAATAATAATGAGAGAGAAATTTGCTACAGCTCAATTTCCTTATGTCAGAAGCAACAAGCATCAATTTATGTTGCCATGTTATCAGACATCATTTACCTCACAACAAATTATTTGATTTTGAATGTGACTTATGATGCTGATGATGTAAATTTATTTGATACATAAGATCCATCCATCCATCCATCCATATGTGTTCTAGCAGCTTATTCCACTGAGGGTGGTGGGGAACTAGGGGCGTATCCCAAGCAACAAAGGGCAAAAAGCTGAGGTCCACCCTCAATAGGATGCCAGCCTATCACAGAGCAGACACGCACGCACAGTCATTCTCTACAGCAATTCAGAAATGCTACTTAGCCTAGCGGCACGTCTTTGGACTGTGGGAGGAAGCTGAAGTACCTGGAGGAAACCCACATCACACGGGGGGGACATGCAAACTCCACACAGATACAGAAGAGTGGGATTCAAACACCCAGCCCTGCAGGGGTTAGGCACCAGTGCTAGTATGAAATCGCATAACTCTAATATTATCACAGCCAGAACCACGGAAAAAATGGTTGAATTCTCTTTGCAATATTTCTCTGAGTGGGAACTTCTTTCTGGCTAATGACATACTAACTTTGCCAGACTTTTCTTTTAATTCATAAAAAGTTATAAAAATATGTCTCATATGGTAAATAAATTAAAATGGAGAATGCTACCCAACATTTTTAAGGATAACTCTGGGTGCATTGATGTATTATAAAATGAGCTGGTTAGAAACCTGGAGCGGCACAGTGCCGCAGTGGTGAGCCTCACGCCTCTGGGACCGGAGTCTCTGTTACGGCTCCATGCGTGTGGAGTTTGCATGTTCTCCTCGTGTCAGCATGGGATTTCCCCCGGGTTCTCCTGTTCCCCCCACAGTCCAAAACCATGCAGATGTTAATCGGCGTTACCAAATTCCCTGTAGGTGTGAATGTACCCTGGCTTTGGAACCCCATCCTGGGTCGTTTCCTGCCTTGCATTCATAGGTTCCAGACCCTGCTCGACCCAGAATAAAATCAGTGGCTACAGATGATGGATGGATGTAAATTAGAAACTATCCAAAGTTACTTTTCATTCTAGGTGTATTTCATTTTTCTATTTTAGTAGAATAAAACAATTCACACGAATTTCTCAGTTCGGGCCGTTCCCCGCTATCAGAGATGAGGAGAGCGGGCTGTTAAGTGAGTATGCAAGCCCGCTGATGCTGCTGTGATTATATACAATGCATTGCATGGGCACGCACTGAGCAGGACTCCATAAGCACGGCATACAAACGGGAGCCGGGGGCAGCCGCCTGACTGAATAGCAGCGTGGCGGCTGGTGATGTTGGGGCAGCGCAATCTGCTTTGCATACGCATGTGGCTTAGTGCTCCCCGGAGACGCCCATGTGGAGCCGCATGGCTACGGACGGCCGGCAACACCAAACCGCCGTCTCACATGCTTCATCCCTGCCTGTCGTGTCCTGATGTATCTCCCGGTGCAACTCGAACGGATGGGCTCATCGATCATTCCCACCGAAATAAAAATGCAGATCTCAACAAGGGGGTAGTTGCATTATTACCAGCGCATTCCGGACGGTCGACGGGCACGCATACACACGCCAACCCATTTTGACAAACCCCATTTTGATGATAAGCCTCTGCGTTCCGCGTTACACAGCACTGTTATTGCCCCATTGTAATTGCCTTACGTACACCCACAATTCAGATCTAGTAACGCTGCAGCTTTTCTCGTCAAAATGAGATGGGGGGGGGGGGGTCGCTTAACTGGGACTCCAGCAATTTAAAAAATGAATTCACATTAACATGAAACACTCGAAACACTTCAATCTGTAGAGCAGGTTCTTTTCTCATTGAAAGACTTCATTGCTTGCTTTGTTGTAAAATAATAATAATAATAATAATAATAATAATAATTTCCATGTTTTTCATGACATTATGACAGTAATGGCGAATTAGGTTTACAGTTGCCAGTTTGAGTCGCACTTCCCAGTGTATACCAATTTATATATTCAATTTAAATATTATAATGAATTTCCTTTTTTATTTTTTGCTTTATCTTTATCCTAAAAAACTTATTTGTACATTTATGACTGCTTGGGGTTTTTTGAGAAGTTGAGCATGCTCCTCAGCCATTCCAACCCATAACTCCTCCTGGGAAATTGATTGCCTTCAGGGAACAATGCTCTGTCCTTCATCACCACGCCCCCTACTGCCGGCAGGTGTTTATGGTGTTTTGTATGTTTATACTGTTCCGTTAGAATATAGTTGGCTTCTGGTGGGCTGTGGATAATTGCTGTTTGTTGATAGTCTCTCAAAGACTGGACCAATTTTCTCTCTAATAGTAACAAGAAGTCTACACTACAGCTCCTTCAAGGCAAATTCAGCTTTGTCAGTTTGAGTGAAACAAGCAGGGAGTCGAATCTAGTGTTTCATGATAATTGGAAAAAGTTAATCTTCAGGGTCATTGCCAAGTTTATTTTCTTTCTTTTTAATATTTCTGTTTTGAAATGCAAAGTCTGTGTAATTGAATTAGATGTAATCAGTGTAATAAATTTCAGACACAATGTTCTTTTATTTACAACATTTTAAAACTTTTATTGTGTTGCAAATAGCAATAATTTTGCTCATTTTAATTTCAGAATTAGAAACATATCAACTTCTGACTAAAGCAGTTTTTTAAACTGGATTTTAATGTTTATTTTAGATATAAAGCGTTTAAACACACAAAAATTTGCAATCTTCTGAGAAATTCAGACTTATTAGCTCAAATTAACAAACCCCTATAGATGCAAAACCAAGATATCCATAAATGTGCAACACATTAACACACTGGGAAGCAAACCTGCAATTATGTTTATTAGCCAAATTTTTGAACTTTGCAACATTTTAATGTAATTAAGGATCGCTCATCCCAAACCACCTGATTAAAAATAGCAGAGTAATATTTATGGCCAGGCTACAATTAGCAGACTGCTTGCACAGAACATGGATAGTGTGATGTAAAAAGAGCACAGTCTCGACCTCTTGCCATCTAATTAATATGGCGTGATGAGTCATCTTCACCTTTTTCCCTTGCATCTCAGTGGGACTGCGTTTGAAGAATATCACAGTATGGCTACTGCAAAGACAACGTGGAAATGGTGTTTTGTTCCAGGTCGGTATAATACCATCACAATCTGGACTACCAACCATTCTTTCTTAATAAACTCAACAAACTCATCAAACATCTCAATAATCCAGTCACCCAAGTGCCATCCATTCACCCAGGAACAATCCCCCCTTTTCATCTCTGAACATTGTTCTCTGTTGTCTATGTCGCACTTTCTGTTCTGCATCTGTGAAACCTGCATATTGTTCTCAGCATATTGTTTCCCGATGTACTTTACAGTCATTTTTTTATACGGTATTCTTATGCTAATTCATTGTGTTAAGATGCCTTGCACTGTAAATTTGTATTCTTTAGTTTTGCATATATTGTACTGTGAAGTGCGTCCCATATATGTAATAGTATACCGCACTCGTATTTATGCTTCACACCAAACTACAACCGGCGCTTGTATGTTTATACGTGCTCTATAAATACAGTGTTCTGAGTATGTCTTGAAAGCACAGTGTATGTTTGCATGGGCAGCCATCTCACAGCAGTCCTGAGAAACAACGGTTGCTCTTTATGGTTGTATAGTATGGGGCTGTTATGACCCAAGGTGATAATACCCCCTTGCATGCTGCTAAAGAAATTCAAGAATGTTTTCATGAACACCAGGTTCAAGGCTAACATCTTCCATGACCTCCTTAGTCACCAGATCTAAACATCACTGAACCTTTACTGGAATCCATGGAGCACAGTATGTGAAGCACATTTACACGACCATCCTTAAAAGCCATGGAGGCTTTTCTTCTTGAAGAATGACCTGATATCCTGCCACACGCTTCAGAAGTTGTTAGGCAACGTTCCAAAGAAGTCTGTTCTGAAGATGAAGGGTGGCTCTAATCCTGATCCGCTTCTTGATTTAAAAATATTCTAAGATGTTTCTGTTATTCTGTCCACCCTGTAAGTGCTGGAGAAGAGAGGAATGTCACGCATTAACATAGATAACAGGCGCAGGAAGCAAAATAGGTGATCAAAACGCAAAGTCTCATGGCAATCATGAAAGCCATGTGTTTCCATCTTAAAGAAGTTTCATCTCTTTGAATCCTTCACTACAAGGCAGAGTCACATGTGTTGAGCTCCCACATCCATATAAGAGTATCAGCTCTCAGTAGCACCAGGTTTACAACAGTAAGCTAACCAGGACGCTACAACGTGACCAGAATCACCACAGCCATGCGTGCTTGTATTCTGGTACTCTGTCAAACACATTAGAAATGGCTCAAAATGTCCATGATGGTACACAAACACAGACAAAGACGGATGTCAGGTCAGTCCAGCAGGAAGAGGTGAAGAAATGTAGTGGCCATAATGCCGTTGGGAAATTCAGTCTTGAGGTGAAGATAATGAACAAGAGAGTCAGTAATATCTGTAATCCCACTGTCTCGTCTCAGTGGAGGGGTTTTGCATACCGCAACAGCTGTGCCGTAATGTTATTCAGAGAACGGGGATGGAAGGTCATCTGCCGCGAGTTTAATCATTATGTAAATCATCACACCTCAAAAGAGCAGATGAAAGTTAACGTCCCCACCAACAGCAACTGATCGGGTTCGCGTGGCGATAAAAAACGGGCCGCAGTTGCGAAAGGCCGTTTTGATGTCTTATATGGCAAGGCCTTGCTTAATGAAAAGTAGCTTTAAAGATACTCAGGCTTTAAGCTATCTTAATGGTTTGTAATACGTTTTATAAGACTGCTGCTACTGTTACCAGTGATGTGGTAGTGGCTCCTTTATATTGGTGGGAAAAAACTATTTAACAATGCAAGAGCACAAGTTTTTTAATTTTTTATTTTTTTTTTGCAGATGAGACCTACATTATATCCTGCAAGTGAAAGGAATATCAAATACAACCACAAAACTGTGCCTGCTCTCTCTCTCTCTCTCTCTCTCTCTCTCTCTCAATATTACTAAGAATATTGTTTCAATACATCAATCAGAAAGTGAGAAATTACATTGAAAGTTGAAAAATGAAACAGCGAACAAACCATGATCAGTATTTAGTGGTATAGGTCAGGCTGATCCAGCGTGAAGTGAAAACTCAGGAGTGCTATGAGGAAAAAAAAACAGGAAAAGTCATGTCTGCTGATGGGAAAAAGGAGAACATGTGTTCCAAAATTAGACCACTCCCCATGAGTATGAAAGACCGTAATTTTGTGAGACGGAGTTCCCTCTGGCATCGGTCTGGGGGACCCCCTTGCTTACGAGACTTCAATAAAGAAATCTTTTCCTACTGCAGATGTGTCTACTTTTGATTTTCTTTTGTGGTTTTGTGGTTGTATTGCCTCACCATGCCTGGGGACCAAAGTCAACATTTATTACTTTTGGGAGCTGTGTTATTGACAGTCAGTCAAATAGGGAATTTTTTTATTTATGTCTTTGCTTTCAACTTGAGATAAATCCACATCCATCCATATGTATCCATTCATATATTTCACCATTTTACGCCAGAGCTGCAGTAATCCAGGGTTTATCCCGACAAACTGGTCCATCATCACTCAAAGCACACACACACATACACACACAAACTGTCTCAGGCTCACACATATTCAGGAAATTCAGTGTAATCACTGCATCTGAACTGGGTTTTCTATTTCATTATTGTTATTGTGGCAGAAAATCTAAGTAGCCAGAGGAATCCAATGTCAGCAAAAGGACAGAATGCAAGCTACACACACATGGGTCCAGATTTATACCTGCTACAACATTTGGAATGAGGCTGCAGTAACAACTATCCTCATTCTGGTACCCTCTTCTTGGGACAAATATACACACACACACACACACACAGGTTTAAATTACAGAATCGTAATTTTCTCAAATACTATATATTTACAAGGGTGCTCTCTGTGCATTTTTTCAGCTTTCCTGTTTTTTCCTGCCAGTGTAAAAGACACTAGGTTGGTTCTGTTCAGCACGTGGAAGCTTTATGCCCCAAATAGATCTGGAGCGCTGACACCTGCGCATGGTTATGCATCGTACTGGGAGCCGCTGGCTGGCTCACTGCTTCAGCTCCATTGTAAGAAACGTGTCCCAGCGACGCCAGAAGTCGGGTATTTGGCAACCTGCTTGAAATACCTCCAAGCCAACTCTCTCCCTTCGGTGCTATGGGCCAGTTTTAAAGGACAGAATTCTGAATTAATTATGGGTTGCCAAACACAGCAACAAGGGACATTTTCTTATGATGAAAGCCTTGCCACAGGCGGCCTGCTGCCGGCCCATTATGCTCTTATGACTGCAGGATTTCCAAGAGTCTCTCTCTATCACGGGCTTTTCACAATGTGTTTAATTCAGAACCTGTCACTGAGCTCCGCTTCATTGTAAGACCTTCTGTGGTGCTACCCCGAGAAACAGGAGCAGCTGAGCATGAATTGATACACATGTACGTGTGCGATGAAGCCATGAGCAAATCCTGGACCTGACACCAAGCACAGCCATGTGGGGTGAAAATCATTTACATTTTACTTATTGAGTAGATGCTCTTATTTAAGGAGACGTACAATTGAGAAGGCTAGGTCAGATGACTTCTGATGACTTCTGGAGCGTTTAGGGCCTTGCTTAGGGTAACCAGATAATCCATTTCAGGGAGAACTCTTTGAACTAGCACAGGAGTTGTAGACTACCATTTCAATCAAAAAGACCTGGATTTCACTTAAACACTGAGTTATTGCTGTGTGCTGATTGGCCAGTCTCCTATGATGCATGTCTCACTAATGTTAATGTCAAACAGCTGGATGAGTTTTTCAATAAAGGAAACATACCAGTCAAAGCACAATAATAACTTAACTATTTAGTAAAGCATAGGAGCCTTCCTGTCTTAACGTAGTCCATAAAATATGAAGTATCTCAAAGTGTCCACCCCGACATGGATTATCTGGCCACCCAAGCCTTGCTCAAGGGATCCAGTCACAATCAACCACAGGACTTGAACCGACATCTCGCAGATGACAGGCACACCAGCCTAACCCACTGAGCCTCACAATATCCTTGTCAAGTAGATGTTGATAGCATCCGCACCACAAATTGTTGGCTGAATGAACACGGGTTAGGAAGGCACAGTGTTTATGGATAATGAGTTTCGATGTTCAACCTAGATTGATTTCGAGGATGGATTTTCCTATGATCTGCAGCATGTAAAAGGACAAAGTGAGTCTGATAAATGACATGAAAGGTAGATGATGATCTTCCCTGAAGCACCCATTAATTATTGACATCATTGGTTTGCTTTAAACCAGTAAACACTTCAACACTTTTTCCTCAAACAATGCAAGCAGACGCAAATTGAGCAACACTTATCAGTGCCATCGTCATGTTCATATAATTATTGTTGTAGTTTAGGCTGTGCTTTACGCACACAGAACTGGCCCTTGGGTACTGTCCTTCTCAAGACCATTCTTGTCGTGTCCAAATCACCATTCTTGAATATCAATAGCAACAAGAAATAATGTATAGGCCACTAACAGCGAACTGACTTAAACCGTAGGGACGTTTTCCCAAAAGCAGTGCATATCGACGTGGTCTTAACTGGAGATAAGGTGGTGGGAGGTGTGTGCCTCTGTGGGCTAGGACTCTGTGCCCATGATCACAAGGCTGGTACTTCAAATCCCAGGATTGGCAGAGTGATGCCACCATTCGGCCCCTGAGCAAGTCCCTTAATTCCAGTTGCTCCAGGGACCATCTGACCCTGCTCTCTCAATTGTACATCACTTTGGATAACAGTGGCTACTCAATAGAAAATAGCTATTTGGGGTACCAGAGAGGTAGGCAGCGATGAATAACAGGAAGAAGACTTCAAAATTGTGTATTATATGTAATCATTTACATATAATACTCGCGTGGATTCCTTTTCTAAGTGGGAAATATGCATAAATCTCACATGTAAGTGACTTTTAAGAAGTAATGCAATGTAATGGCTCTCAAAACAGTTTTAATGGCTTGTTCAGTGTTTCTCAAACTTTCTCTGTAGTGCTCATTGACCTTTGCTTGGAAGGATATATAAAATAGAAATATAATGTATTCAAACAACTGCTTTGCTTGGACTTTAAATGGAGCCAATGGACAGCAACCCATATATTCTGAATCCATGCAGTATAGGCAAAAAATCCAAGCCTGTAAGCATAGACAAGCTAAAATGGCATCTGGAGTGAGAGGATGCAAGGAATGTAACAGAGTTGAAAGGAGGTCAAAAGAGAAGGCGGTTTGAATAGTGTGACAAACTCAACTTCTTGATAATGCATGTGGGTGTAGTAGTTTGTATAGAGGATCTATCCATAATTGCTTTGAAAACATATTTTCCCACTGCCTATGCAAAGTAAGAATTGAAGCAGAGTGATTAACGTCAGCAGGTACCTCTTTAGTCTCCTCCATGGATATTTCTTAATAGCAGATAAATATTTGTTAATAATAGATAAATACTTATCAGAGTTTCTCACTTTCTATGCATGGATTGTTTTATTCTCCAGAAAGACAGCTGCAGCCTGACCAGTTCCAGAATATCTGCTGAATTTACACAATGTATGGTGAATGCAAATGAGAATTGCACGAATGATCGGTTTCACTTCTATTCATGTGATACCTTGAATTTACAAAGTAATCAATCAGACGACTCAATGTCAGAGACATTAAATGGCCATTACGGGGACTGTGAAGAAGTTAGTTAGTGGGAAGTGTGGTGAAATCTTAGCAAAGGGGTAAGGAATAGCTGCATCTCAGACAATAAGACGAAGTAAGGATCAGCGGAAATGGACAGCCAGACTGCATGGAATAAAACTGAGGAAGTTGTGCCAGTTTGCAACCAACCATCCTGCCACATGCTGTTGTGACATTACAACTTCCTGAAAGGGCGGGGGGGGAGGTCATTAGTGTCTGTGACTTTCACAATGAGTGATGCGTTTGTTCCTCAACTTTGAGACTGAAAAATCCGCTTCTCCCATTTGAAACACTGGGTGGCTTTCCTGAAACCCTCCTTGAACGAGTGAAGGATCACAGATTATCTTGATGTGCACATTTGTCTTCAAAAGACTTTTTGGTATAATCCACAGTTTTAAGGAGAAGAAATAAAAATACTAAAAAAGTGATTGTCAATCATATTTTGACATAGAAATTCAAACATTCATATTTGTGAATACATTCTCTTTTCCATTGTGTATAACTTCTAACCTGACATAAATTAGTATGCCTATGAAAAGTGTTTTTATAGTTTTATTTGCAGTCATTTTTTATTGTTATTGTTAATCTTATTTATTCATCTTTTTTATATTGTTTTGTTTTTCTTTGTATTATGCATCTCCTTTCAAACACAATCCTGGAATTAAATGAAAAAGCATTTCACTGTGCAGATGTACAGTCTATGGTTGCGTATGTGACAAATAAAACTTGGAAACGGTCTGACGTTTCACTCTAACATTTATATTCTGCTACAGGAAAAAAAAGCCAGATTTGGTTGCCGAGGATAGGTGCACTGAGGCCGCTGCCTTCGACTCTACACTCTCCACCCGATCTACACTGCACCTGGGGATGGGCAGACTGATGTAACCCTTTCTGGGTATTCCCAGCCAAGGCCCATGGGTGTAGGCCCGACCCTCTGACACTCGCCTTTGAGCACCCCCCCC
>JABFEB020000008.1:18089167-18106525 GCA_019775895.2 Stomatorhinus ivindoensis
AAAACGTGAGATATAACCCTCCTCTCCGCAGCCCCAAATCCCACCCAACGGGGTGCAAGACTATCAACAAGCGATCAACTATGCTTTCAAAGATGTCGGCCATGATGTGCCATGAGTAAAACATTCTCACTTTCCTGGGACGGAATCCTAAGGTCTCACCTCATGTGTGGCATACATTCCGGTGGATTTAAACATCGATACAGTGCCATCTGTCAGAATCTGAAAACAGTGACATGTTTGTGGCACTCAATAAACTTTGGGTGAGAGAGAGCAGTGGCAGCACATTGTAATGCAGTTCAGTATATAATCACTGGCTGTGTTTCATTCATGCGCAGTCCTACAATAACCAGGCATTTCATTCTGGAGAAGAGCAACAGCTAAATAAGTCCTGTAAGCAAACATGTACGTGTTACGACTTGTTGATATGCAGGTTATGCATAACAAGCTTCTTTTGACCAATGCAGATAATTCAATACCTGCATGGTTGTTAAAGCAGAAGGACATTTCTGTTTTGTTTTATGTGTTCCGGAATGAGCACCGTTGTGGTCGTCTCATTTAGCCTTATTTGACTTGTGACCGTGAAATCGAAGTCTTGCCTCCCATTATGCCATCGATGTCTTTCATTTTCATCTTGTTTTTATTATCTGGAGTCCTTGAATGCTTAAGCTACACCAACCGGCTAAAATCCCTCAACTAGATCATAAACAGGCTGCAATCACAAAGACCAAGGTCTATATGAGCCAATGCTTCCGGGAGCATTATGTTGTAAAAGAAGACCCTGTATGATCCAAATTCAGCCCAAATTGAAAAAGGCAAAGTCATTTGAGTGGCAGGAAGACATGATGTTTTCACGTGAAAAAACCCGGTGTTGCGGAGATGCAGCTATGAACAAATACGCATCATAAATCATACAATAATAAGCTGGACGTAAACTATTTCAGACTGAATCTGTTTAGAATCTACAGAAGACTGCCGCTACTGTCCAGGCAGATGTTGTTAGATACTCCTGCGTCTCCACTTGCAGATGGTTTATAAGCTCATGAGTATTTTACAGAATGAACATCCTCCTTCTCAACCTTTTAAATGCTATTTAAAATGAGGAAAATGTCTGTCTAGGATTTGAAAAATAATTATCAGAACTAAGCTCATCTATGTACTGAAAGGACATTTGGATTGCTGAAAATGCATTTCAGATATTTAGATAAATCAGGTGGAACATTACAATACAGCCCCCGGATGGTTGCAGCATTCTTTATGGCATGTTGTATATTGCGTAACTTCGCCATGCTTGGTGGATGTCTGTTGGTCATAAATGAGGACGCAATAGAGGACTTTAGAAGGCGTGATGCTGAACTGCACGCCGGCATCAGCGCAGGCAAGGAGCGATCAGCCGGCAGAGGAGCTGAATCGTCTGTAGCCTGGTAAGGAATCTATATTGTGAGAGTAGGAAAATAACAGCCCTACTACCCTTTATTTTAACATTTTAAAACACCTTTAAAAGTGTAGCCTGCGTTTTGTTTGATCAAAGATTGCACTTTTATTTATATTTTGTGAATTGCAGACCCAAAATTCAAATAATAAAAACACACCAGCATAATTAAGTCCCCGTCCCCAGCTGGCGAGCTCATTCAGCAGCAAGCTGCAATTTTCACCATCTTCTGCCATCATTATACCACTTTTGGCACCGATCAGATGATCTGGTGATGCCAGAATGTGAGGACACACTCACTGCTACCTCCTCCCATGCCTGCTTCACCTCGAACAGCTTAGGTGCAGTGATGGCGCTCCTGGTCGATGATGTGCGTGTGTATTTTCAGTTCGCGCACAAGTACGTCTGTTTCCTCAGGCGAAAAGCGGTCTGGCTTCCCGGGGAAAGGCATCATTGTAATAGCCATCCGCCGTAGATCACACAGCACTGCCTTTTAAGAGAGAGGTGCCATTTTGATTGGTTCATTGCATGTTACGCCCAAAACAGGCCTCTAAAGTTTGGACATGTGGAAGTTAAAATTTAGTCAAAGTTTGTCTATTATTATTACTTACTGTATAAACTGATCTTTGTCCCTTAAAATGACTCAGGTCAATACCTCTTAAAGTAAAGTTTCTTTAATAGGCAGAAGATAAGTGAAAGTAATTGAGTGCCCCTGTTCCCAAGGTGGTGCCAACCCTAGTCACAGAAAACAGCAGTTTATATACTTTCTGCCACCTTCCTTAAGAATATATTGGTTACATGATTGGCTGTTCCACTGGAAAGCAACTCTCCTATCAAAAGGGTAGTTATCAATGATTTTTTAATACTTCAAAAGGTGCATTAATTATAGTCAGTTGCAACCACAAAAGGCACATTTTTGTTGCACGTGTTTGTCTTTGTTATAAGGTCACCTTAGTTACCCCTTTAGTTTCTCCATCGCATAATTATCAAGTGGTCTTGACCCTATGCACTTTGCATAGTCAACACCTTCAATCCTTTGCACAAGGTGCATCGCAGGCTGCAGCGGTAGTCAAACCATACCTCCCTTGCTTAATACCATGCATTCTATTCCTATCATAAGCAAATATAATCCTTATGCATACAAAACTTTCTGCAGCTGCGCAGCTTTTCATATTGCAGACGCGATTATATTATTATACTATCCCTGTGAGCAGCAAACATTTCTCATAACCCTAACTCTCCTTCTCAGAAGTCCTCCACCATCTCTTTCACCTCAGACATCCTGACAATCTTGGCCCAGGTTCTCTATGCTTCTCACTGTCTCATTTCGCTCGTCCACCTGTTTCAATGCGACCAACCCAGCGGAACCCAAAGTCCATGTGGAGGAACAGATAGACACATTCACACATGCCTAAGGTCTAAGACACTCACATCGATTCCATAACACCTCCCTCTGTTCTAACCCATCGATCCGCCTTCCACAGGCAACATTTTTCTGCCTTGTGCTGGCGCAAAGTCAAAATAGCAAAATGGATTTGGACACGCCCATAAATATTGGGTGAAGTGAATAGGTGTCATTGTTGACACACCACAATACACAATAACGAAATGTGCCATCTGCATGTAACCTAATTCACTGACCAGGGAGCAGGACTTTGCTGGTGAAGGATTTGAACCAGCAACCTTTCAATTACACATGCACTTGCCAAACCTTTATAACACCATTGCTGTTTGAGGTTCTTGGTGCTTTGCACTTCATGCTTTGCATTCAGTCATCAATATAGGGCCTGTTAACTTTTGGCCGTCACAATATGCCGCTCATTAATATTTTAGGTATACTACAAACCTGCTCACCAAATTATGGTCCTAACTAATGTCCATATAGAAGTGAAAACCCGACACTCGGACAAATGTTCACGCCCTGCTACTACAAGATCCGCGTTAACCGTGGATTTGAGTCCCACTTGTGCCGGTGGTGAAAGCCAAATAGAAAAGCAACTAAAGAATAACTAAAACTGAAAACTTACTAAAAGCAAGCCAAATACAAAACCACGTGTATGTGCCGCTCCTGTGAGTGGCTTCGCCAGTGTCACAACAGACAGTTAAAGGTAATCAGCCTTTTTATTTAAATTTACGCAAATTTTAATTCCTATAATTGGTAAGGGTGCAGGTTTGCCATAGAGTCTAAAGTCTTTTGTCACTTTATTAGTGTACTACTACTTAATTAGTCCTTTTTTAGTTTAATGCTTTAATAGTTTACTTTAATGCTTGACTCAGATTGGCAATGTGCGAATCGAATCCACGGTTGATTCAACCTGTAGTGACACCTTTATCATCTAAAACCCTGATGATTATTACACATGTGCTATATAATTGCGATGTGATACTGTGCAGCGATGTCATACATATCATGTATGTGTGTGTGTGTGTGTGTGTGAGAGAGAGAGAGAGAGAGACACACACACACAAATGCAGACACAATAAGGACAAAAGTATTGGGACACCTGGCCATTACACGTACATTATACGTTATGACATCCCAAAACACTACATTACAGTTGGTCCCTCCTTTCCAGCTAAAGCAGTAGCCAGTCTTCTGGGAAGGGAAGGCTTTCCACTGCACTTACGATGGTGTCAGTGGGGTTTTTGTTGTCCATTCATCCAGAAGAGCATTTGTGAGGTCAGGCACTGATGTTAAGCATGAAGGCCTGTGTGAGCTCCATCCTAGTTCATCCCAAAGGTGTTCAGTGGGGTTGAGGTCAGGGCTCTGTGTGGGCCCATTAAGTTCTTCTACACCAAACTCATCCCACCATGTCTTTATGGACCTTGGTCTGTGTGCTGGGGAACAATCATGCTGGAACAGTAAAGGGCCTCCCCCAAACTGTTCCTAGAAAGTTGGAAGCATTGGAATTGTCTTGGCATGCCCCCAGAAACAGCCAACGCAGCCCTCCTCCCTAAGTTAGGTCCTTAGCCCAAATCGCTCGGGTAAGATATCGGATGCTGATAAACAACCAAATTTACATGATTGCCCGTGAGCTGTAATTGAACCGTGCAGATATTTGAACCTATGTGCAATGTAGCATCTATGCAAACATGCATTGATGCCCCACGGTGGAGAGTAAAGTCCAAGGATCGCTAGGCCTTTAAATCAATGCCTTATCCGCACAATGCCAGCCGCGGCCATTAAGTCAAGCTACCCAGTGTGACTGATGCTGGGCTGCAAATGATCAAAAGAGGGGCAGCTCAATTGATTTGGAAACGCAGCACTAGTAGGGGATGACCTTCAGGGGAGTGTAGTGTTATGAGGAATAAAAGTGCATTAAGCAACACAGGCCGCATCTGTTGGGGTCACTCACTGCAGGCCTGCCGGTTCCAGGAGACACATGGAAAGCATTACACTGGGCAGATATGTCAGAATAATTTAAAGGAATGACATGTGATTACCTGGAGATGATAATTGGATGGTCAATAGCTGAAAAGTCCCCTTGCCAAAGTGATACACTGCACATATTGTCACCTTGCTGCTAAACACAGTTGTCCATCAGTTGTAAACATGGGAAGTGGAAACCGGTGCTGATTTCCCTCTAACAGGCGGCTTCTACCATTCAGGCAACGAAAGTACAAGAACACTTATTCTGCACTGTTCAAGTCAGACTGTCAAACACCTCTTGAAATGCTTTGGAAAGCGAGGTAACGTGTGTGTTTTTCGTTAATGGCACTACTTCCAAAATGCTATATTTATATGCGACAGCCGGCAAACCCCCCCCCAGCAGGAGATTTGAGTGTAAATGCCACGTAGGGCACAGGTGACTTAATTAATAAATGTTATTTTAATTATATCAGCAAGGGGTCCTGCAATATGCCTGTTCTTTTTTCCCTACAATTAAGTAATTAGTCATGATAGTTTTGAGCATGGGGAAGTGAAGAAAAGGACATTTTTAGCATTGTCTTGCACTTCATTTCAAATGGGATCCTCGCACCATTGTGCATACTCACTCACTGATTTGTAAACAAGCCGTAGCTGTTTTGCTATCGTTCTTCAATGCCATTTGTATTTCTCTCATACATTATGAATTACTATTCTGGCTATAATTATCCCAATTGCCAAAGAACACTAATTAATAAGCTCATAGAAAAAACGCATGTTCTGATTTTTCCGCAGCATATAAAACATGTCTTCAGGCAGGCCAGACGACTGAACTGCCTGCCCATTTGCCAAAACTTCAAGCAGATGGATGGAGTGTTTTTTTTTGTATTATTATTATTCTCCATTGTGCTGTAATGTCTCAAGCAAAAAGAAACGCATGGGGGAAAATGTCTTTAATGAAGAATAATGAAGTCCACCCAATTTCAGTTGTGGGATGTGATTGGTAATTTATGTTAATTCATCTGAACATATTGGATGCATAATTAAGTATTGTGATAAAAAAGTAAGAAAAGTGCTTTTTTTAAGCTTAAACTTTACTGTATTACCAGTACAAGGTAACCATAATTCCCTGCAGCTCTTTTAGTATTTAGTATAATAAAAAGTCACTAACCTATTTTTCCTGTGCATTGTTTGCTCATTAAAATGTCACGGGAAAACAAGTTGCTGTCCCTTCTGCGGGTGACATTGATGTCTCCTTAGACGTCATACCTCGTAGAGCTCATACTGTCTAGGCTTCTGTAACAAACAGTGTTACAGGTATGTGTCCATTTCATTAGGTTATATAGTGCACAGCTTTTTGCATACATGCTAATTATCCATCATAAGCATTTGGCCAAGGACAGGAAACGTAATTTTTTAGGCAAAATATGTTAACCTGAGAATTACATACTTTATATGTTCCTAGCTGTGCTGCTGTACAAAAAACGTAAGATCCATTTGATATTCAGAGAGTGACAAGGCCTATGGAATATACGGATCTGATCAAAAGTACAGGGTTTAGTTTTTTTACCTGACAAAACGTCCGTGACAAATAGTTCCGTACTAAGCAACACTTCCCAGAGTGTGCGTCAGCCCTCTCCAGCCTCCTCCAGTCTTACACACAGATGAAAAGCCCGTTTAACATACTAGACTGTCGAGTCCCAGTAGAATGTGTTCCTATGCAAATAAAGACTGGAAACGCAACGAGTCAGACGTTAAAGCAGCGTGTGACTCCATTACGGCGACTGTCATGTCATCTCTTGGCAAAAACCTTTTTGAAAAAGATATCATGAGAACATACCAAGTTTAAACAGGTCACTGGTCCCTGTACAGCATGTCGGGTAATACAAAGGGCAAGATCTTTGGATCGAAAAGAAATAAAAGTTTGTTTGACCAGAGGCCTTATTTGATGTGCTGTACCCAATGTTGGGAAACACGTATGCATGAAATGACAAACTCAGGTTTGCATCTCATATATAAAGGTTACAAAAATACAATATCCAATATCGTATTTATGCTACATAGCGTATAATTTAGGAAATTTTGATTACCTATTCAAGTATGTTTGTATAAGAATATACAAGATTATACCAGCGAAGGGCAACTGTCAATAGAATATGACTTGCAGTAGTCATTAAATGATTTCAAAGACAAATGCAAAGTGCATAACACAATCAAATGATAATTATAAACAAACTACAATGACAATGCAGTTCTAAATGAATGAAAACAATCCCAGCCAACTGAATCAAACTATAGCACAAAAATTTGCCCAGAGCAACCTTCTGGGAAATTTTGGGTGATAGAATGAAAATGAGACACTAAGAAATGACGTGATAGTTTCATTGATTTGAGTTCTATGACATAAATGATTTCTTTAGATTTATTTCAAACTGAAAATGTAGAGAAGATGACCTGAATATTGATTGATGGTACAAGTGTACATGAAACTTAGTCAAAGACACTATATTGCCAAAAGTATTGCAATGCCTGCCTTTACACATACATGAACTTTATTGGCATCCCATTCTTAATACATAGGTTTTAATGTGGAGTTGGTCCACCCTTGGCAGCTATAACAGCTTCAAATCCTCTGGGAAGGCTGCCCACCTTTTGACCATTCTAACAGAAGAGCATTTGTGAGATCAGACTGATGTTGGATGAGAATGGCCTGGGTCACAGTCTCCGCTCTAATTCATCCCAAAGGTGTTTTATCGGGTTCAGGTCAGGACTATGTGCAGACCAGTTAAGTTTCTCCAAACTAGATTTGTTTATTGATGTACTTATGGACCTTGGTTTGTGCACTGGTGCGCAGTCTTGTTGGAACAGGAAGGGACCGTCCCCAAACTCTTCCCACAACGTTGGGAGTATGAAATTGTCCAAAATGGCTTTGAATGCTACAGCATTAAGAGTTCCTTTCACTGGAACTAAGGGGCCAAGCACAACACCTGGAAAACAACTCGAGATCCTAATCCCCCCCCTCCACCAAACTTTACACTTGGCACAATGCAGTTAGGCAAGTACTGCTCTCCTGGCAACTGCCAAATGCAGACTCATCCATCGGATTACCAGACAGAGAAGAATAATTTGTCACTCCAGAGAACACATCTCCACTGCTCTAGAGTCCAGTGGCGGCGTGCTTTAAACCACTGCATCGGACACTTTGCATTGCACATGGTGATGTAAGGCTTGGATGCAGCTGCTCTGCCATGGAAACCCATTCCACAAAGTTCTCCATGCACTGTTCTTGAGCTAATCTGAAGGCCACATGAAGTTAGCGACTTCTGCACACTGTGCGCCTCAGCATGCGTTGTACCCGCTCTGTGATTTTACATAGCCTACCACTTTGTGGCTGTCATTCCCAGCTGTCTACATTTTGTTATAATACCACTAATAGTTGACTGAGGAATATTCAGTAGTGAGGAAATTTTAGAACAGACTTATTGCACTGGTGGCATCCAATCACGGTACCACGCTTGAATTCACTGAGCTCCCGAGAGACCCATTCTTTCAGCAATGTTTGTAGAAGCGGTCTGTATGCCTTGGTGCTTGATTTTATACACATGTGGCTATGTACAGTAAGTGATTGGAACACCTGAAGTCCATGCCTTGGAGGGGGGTCCCAATACTTTTGGCAATATAGTGTATATATATATATTATCAAGCTGAGATCACTTGACAAACTGATGATGTCAAATTCTACTCATTACTGCAGTAGTTCCCTCCATATCTACACGCAGGGTCGTAGCCAGGATTTTTAAAATACTGAGGTCACAAGTGTTAGCCATTCCTGGGGGTAACTCCTAATGGATCGTGGCTATTGCAGTTGCAAAAAAAATACTGAGGACTTAACCTTGGTGTAGGTGGTAGGTAGCGGCACGTCCACGGGTGATGCGTTTCAGGACCTACAACAGAATGTTGAAATCGTGGATAATAGCAAACCATCTACAGACCCCATATGGTAAAGTTTAACATTACCAACATTAAATACAGTAAAAATAAAGTTCAATTAATACAGCACTGTACTCTCTCTCACGTTTTAGCCAAATTCTCAAAAGGATAATATAGTGATGAAAAAAAAATGTATAAATGAATGATGGAGCAATGAAAATTGTGCTTTTTATTAGTGATGCACTGATAAGGAAACTTCTGGCCAATAGAGATAGTCGAAAACAGACACCAACACCAGTAGCGATTGTTTGGGAGGTTCTCAACCGAAATAAATTTTAAAATGAATGAATTATGTTCCAAAAAATAGGAAAAAGTAGGCCTATGTATTTTTGGTAAGAAAACACAAACTCTGGCATGCAACTATAATCCCAGAGCATTATATTTTATAACTGTACACGTCTTATGTATTTATAATATTTATAACAGAGGAGCACTGATCATCAAGTGTGATAAACTCTGTAATTTCCCAAGTAATAGATTTTGATTAAACAATATCTGCACTTAATTTTTTATTGATATCAAATGCTTGGTTACTGATAGACTGGCGTTATTCAGATTTGTTTTTCAGAAACTCTTCATACTCTTCACTGTCTCACCTTAATGTGAGCAATCAAATTTGTCGTGTTGAAATATTCATTAGTAGGCTATAGACCGTCCTCGTGAAATTTTAGCACAGCAATGTTTGCAACACGCATTTTTTCCCTGTAACGTTAAAATTATTACACACAGCCGGCATTTTTCTAACTGTTAGTGTGTGATTTTATACTTCATTATCGGTAATAAATATCAGTACATTTTTAACCATCAGCCGATACCAATAGATGGATGATACAGTCTGAGCATTTCCACTTTTTATACCCCTCAAAAATAGAACTATGAAAAACATAGGCTGCTGATACACATTTTACAATGACAAATATAATATTACGTGTCTTATTACATATATTACATAATATTACATAGCCTGTAATGAGAGAATTTTATTTGTTAAAAAAATATCTTAGCCTATTGTGGGTACTCACCAGCTTAGAGCCTGAGCTAGCTTGTCATGTGGTTTGAAACCGATAGAATTTTTCAGAAAAAAAATTTGGATCGTGATAAACCATGGATATCTGCAACCGCGTATAAGTGGGAAGTGCTTCGTCTTACTTGTCAAGCATTGTTACTGCTAGAAATAAAACAAAAGTAATAAAAACGCAGTAAATGATTATAATATGGAGGAGGAGAAGTCTTGCTGCCTTAAGATCACTTAGAAAATTGATACCGTTTTGTCGCCACACTGTTTTCACACAGAAATGTAGTTATGCTGTGAATTAGCTAACTGGAGGGTATAAATTAATAATCACCCATCTAAATTACTTTGTGTAAACACTGCTCAGCCCATGTTTTTTAATCATGTATTATTTGTGTTATTAACATGTGCACGGAACCAGAAAATTCCATAATATAAAGCAAAACCAACCTTTAGCTTTTCCATTGCCGAAAATAAACGAGCAGCACCTAAACGCCTCCTCAGCTTATTGCATTTGGCCAATAACTCCCCGTGTGACCGGTGCACAAAAACTAATAAAGACACAGGTGTTTATTTGGACAGCGATGCCGTGAAAGGCATCACACGCTAGGTGTTCCTCCTGGCACTCCAGATCACCACGCCTCACACTCTTTCTTGCTGGGACAGAAATGACTTTAAATGTTGACTCGGCAACCGTAGCTTTTACAGTCAGCCTGATGCACAGCAGCTCATGTGAATAATTCAGGGAGTTTTTCCAAAAGTCTGATGTGCATTATTGTGATGGGTCCTTTCTCTTGCCCTTGCACAGTGGGGGCAGATTTAAAGGATAGATGGAGCTGAACTATGATGTAAAACAGTGAAGTAACACAATTAGGCTTTTTTCATTGTTGCAAAAACAAGATTTTGATGAAACTGAACGAGATACAGAAAGCATTTACGGTTACCAATTTCTACAAGAAATACTCCTGGTTATTAATACATTTTGCATCAGTGTCATATGGCCATTTGTGACTGAATTGTGGCTGCTTGAAATGCAGAACCTGGTGTCAGTCAGATTAAATCTCTTAAATAAAAAATGCCCGGGTAGATCAGGCATGAACATTTGATGAGCCCGTCTTGTCTTGTGTTGGTTACTGAGTGGTTGCAAACTTAAAAGAATTTACCCTGTCAATTATTCTAAAACATGTCTGGAGGCATCCACTCAATTTAAGGATGGAGGCTTTTTATATTTTAAGCCACAAATATTTACGGTATCCTTAGTGGCATGCTGTCTGCTCTGAGTTGTATTTTTGTACTCTTTTTCATTTTGTATTAAACTGGTTCATGTTTGATTTTGCAATTTTAATTCATTTGTAATGATAGTGATCTCAACTAATATGTCTGTTTCAAGACCTCTCCTATTTCTGACTTCTATATAACTGCTGAGTTTAGTTGACCTCCCTCATCTCAGTCAGTTATATGTGGAACCATGGATGAATGGCTCAAAATTGTTTTTTTTTTTCTTCCAGGAAACATGATTTCATTGCAAGAATGTACTGTAAACAGCATATTTTTTGCTTGCTGTCAGTATGGTCAGTTGTAAGTCAGTTGTCAGTTATTGGACGATGTCCAATCAGGGCTTCTTGTGTCAGTTTCGTAATATCTGTGTCATCACTCTCCCGGAGATGTGATACACAGATAGGTAGCATAAAATCTAGATGTAACAGACAAACCAAATATACTGTTATGCCCGTATTCTAAATAGTGTAGTAATTAGGCAAAACCTTATAATTTCTGCATTATGGTTAGCGGGCTCTTGCCATATTGTGGTGGTTAGACAAAGAATTTTGGCCATAATTTATATATAAAATGTTGAGTCCAGTGTATTTCTGCTTGTTTGCCTATTCATGGCTCCTGCGCAGACGCAGAGGTCTCCTCTGGCTCTTGGTGCTTTATCACATTTTTTCAGGTACACTGACATCCCTAAATTGCAGTTATTGTTGAAATGGATGCAAATTGGTGCTACACACTGGTCTGCCATTTCAACCAATGCTACCAAGAAATAAGGGCAGATTGGTAGGCGGGATGGTGAGGTCGTTTGAGATTGCAAGTTGAAGGATGCCGGATCGAGCTGCTCAGAGTCATGCTGTTGAATGTCTGTCAGGAATTGCATAGGCCTACATTAGTTAGGCAGTAAAATGATAATTTACACGTGACACATACATTTCTAATGTTTTACTGCTGACACATTTCTGATTACTGGTCCAGGAAGATATAATATAGTAATACATCAATATGGATATTAGTGCAAAAGTGTACTTTTTGAGATGAAGATTTGAGTTGTTCCTGTGACATAGATCAGGATGAGCAGGTAGAGGATGATAAAAAACAGAAGGAAATATGTAAAAAGTAATATTTAAATATCTATATATGTATGTATTCGAATATGTATGTATCTACATTACTTCAAAATTCCTTCTGAGTAGAAAGCCTTGGGACACAATTAAAATGAAATTATATAAATTGAGTTTTAGCCATCTGGGGAATAGATGGCTGTACTGTACATGAATTCAAGCGCATCCAATAGCTAAGTGTTCAAGGGTATAAAAAAAATCCCTTTCCCAGCGTAAGCCCAATATAACAAAATGCCTGATCTACCCATAATTAGGACTAGTTTCAAAGCACATAACGCAGCAAAGCGTTTATAGTAGCGTACGGCTAGTTTTTAGTCCCCAAAAAGAAGTGGAAGAAAATTGGATGACCCTTTGCCTATTATTTAGCAATTATGCTTTTTCTGCCTCTTCTTCAATGCAAACGGGTTAAGCATTAACAAGTATAAAGACAGAATAATGACAGAAGTTTCTTCTTAAAGGGACCTTTAGCACAAAGTGAGTATTCATATGTTATGGTATAGCATGTAGCATCTCCACGGAGAGCACTGTAGCTTCACCCTCCCCTGTGCTAGCTCTAGTCCCTTGGTGCGAAGGAGATTTGTTTAATAATATGAGTCCAATTAAGGAGGGAGCATTTAACATCAGACAAAAAGATAGGAGGAAGGGCTGATGCTGCAATCCCGAGGAGTAACGTGGCTTTTCGTCTTGTTTGCTCTTTAAACCCTACGGAGTTTTTCCAATTACCTCGTTTCATGCTTCCCGCTCCGTTCCTTGCTAATCACATCTGCCATGGAGTGAGGACCTGCTGGACTCTGGTCATGCCCCTTCTCTTCGGGCGTGTGTGCGTGGCAACGCGAGCGAGTCAAAGGCATTATCACGTCGCATGGATGACTCACCTAAAGTGTTGCTAACGCCTTGGGTTTAAAGAACACTCGCACAGCGCTAAATAATCGTACTTATCTTACTCATTAGCGCAATTATAGGAGATACTCATCACTCCCGGAATGACCAGCAAGGTACGTTGATTGTTGGGTAAGACTAGTGTTATGTAAGAATGTGTTTCAGTCGATTTCAAATGCTTCCTGTCTATGACTTATTTGGAGAATTTTTTTATGTTGTGGAGATTTGGTGAATTTCATTCTGTTCACTTAAAAACCCCAGGTAATTGTCGGGGTTCTCTATAGGGAGAATACACCTTCTTCCCTTCTCTGGCTTTCCTGTGTGTGTTACATCAGTCTTAAGTGGCTTTCCAGATCATTAGGCCAAACTCCCTCCTTTTTGTGTGCAGTGAGTTTAAGAATGATTACATAGTCCTCCTACTACTGCCTAATGCTGTTTTTGTCATTCTCATCAAGGCCCCTCAATATTTTCAAGTATCATAAATGACAAAAGTGAACAAACGTTTTCAAAAAATGTATATCTTGTCTCTGCCTCTAACATAGTAGGAAAGGTAAGTTATGTCTACATGAAGAAGAAAGGAATCAAATATACAGCTGTCCATGTTTGTGTGTGTGTGTGTGTGTGTGTGTCGGAGAGAGGAGGGGAAGTTTTTGAGCATGATGCATACAGACATGATTGCCATATGTAATTTCATTCAAGGAAATTACAGCTGCTAATGATCTTGCCAGATGAAAATTATGAACCTATACTCGTGCTATACGAAGCTCAGTTTATGGATTTAATGTGCATATAATGATTAGAGGACTAATCCTTAACAATTAGGAGCATGGCTCATTGTGATTAAAAATTGATAAGAGCCATTTGAAAGGGAGCAATCTGTGCTTAATCCAATAAAAAAATACTGGGTATATATTGATGGGAAGATGGATTTTAAAAATGAAAATGGAAATTGATATTTTCTTCTGAGTCCTCAGTGTATGTCATTAAGGGGTCCTGTTGCAGCCTCTTGACTAGGAATCTTTTTACACTTTTTTTTCTCTTCCTTGAAATGGATCGCACGGAAAAAGAAAAAGTTCCACAGGCGAGCCCCTGTTGATAATGGGCACAATCTTGAGAATCACAATTCCTTCATCAAGCTCAAGGAGAACATGGTAATTCGGCTCCATGAGAGGCCGGGTCTGACCCCAGAAGCTGAAAAACACAATCACCCAGTGCTTCTGGGACTGTGGAAATGCATTTTTTTCTATTTTATTATTTATTTTTTTGGCAGTTGGCATCACTGCTGCATTTCTGGGAAATAGCTCATTTATACAGGACGTACAAGACAGCGGGGACTGAACGCTCCTATGCACAAATCCCAGCGCATTTGGCCATAATCCGGATATCGACTTTTCCACATGACGTTTTAGGCGCGATTCTTTCATTGATGGCCAGCCATCAAACAAAGAAAACCCCCTGCAATTTAGGAATAAGTCTCCATGTGTGACAATGTACAGAATTTTAAGTGCTGAAACAGCCTTTTGATGATTAATGCCATGACGTCTAGATATCACACATAATCTACCAGCAGTTTTTGAGATAGATGCTACTTTTTCTATTGTTGAATGACTGTGTTTAAACGGGCTATCGAATGTGAATTAACTCCCTTAATCATGTGCTCATGGGATAAGTATGAAAAATAAATAAATGCTTGAATCAGAGAAATTATTGTTGCAATCCACTTCCTCTTCAGATCGAGTGCTGTTTTTCAGTGACAACTTGCTTCTGAGCCTTTTGCCTCCGACGTGCTTCTGCGATCTGCTAAGTAGCGGCAAATAGGTTTACACGCCTAAGTATGAAAACCGGAAGACAGGGCTCAATTGAGGCAAGTCGGCCGATTAATTATTACTTACTATAAGCTTACAAATGCCAAGCAGATGGTCTGACATGGGCACAATTAACATTTGAGAAAACGTGCAGGTAGAGCGCTGAGCAAAGCATCCTGACAGCTGCCTCTCGCTCTTCCCATTCTCTCATTCATGTCCACTTCATATTGTTATCATAGCACTCAGATTCCAGACTGTCCTGCCCCAATCGTCCACACCTTCCATGTGCCACGCCCCCTCGTTTACCTCGTGTGGAATCCCTGTGTTTACCAGCTGTTTTTTGTTGCTGTCATTAGTCTTATGAATTTAGTCCGCATTTCAGTTTGTTTCCCCAGTCCGGTGTTTGTATTGTCCGTCTGCATTTTGTCTGCCTTACCTGTAATTAAACCCCCGATTTTCCAACTCTGCTCATGCTTCCCTGGTTAAATGCATGACACAGACCCTTACACTCTCATTTTAATTGACTACTACTTTGAACATAAAAGTTTGTTTGTTTTTCAATTAGGAAACTAAGATCAAATAAGATAATCAAGACAGTGTTCTTGAAGCCATAAATGACTCTCTACAGAATGAAATGCTGCTACATGACAGTCCTGACCTCCTAATTGACCCATGTTTTTTTTATTTAAGACAATTTTCTCATTTTGTTTTAAGATAAGATGAGAGATGGGGCTTTATTTATCCCTGTTAGAAGTAATTTCATTGTGCAGGAACAAATATAACAAAGGACAACAAGGAATAAAGGGTGTAGGAATAGTCAATAAATGTCTAAGGGAATAAAATCTGTAATAAAATTTAAATTAAGTTATAAAAGAAATAAATAAGATCGGTGTAAACAACTATGCATTATGGTAAAAACGTTGCAAGTGTCTGTTGGGCAAATGGCAGTTTTGTGCAGCAATCACTGAATGTGTGTAATTTCATTGACGATAATTAGTGCTACTTGGTAGTCAAATGGTAGAGAGCTGAGAGGTGTGGCAGAGTCGCCACGGCAACCAGTTATGTGGAATTAACTGAAACAGCCCCAGCCGCTGCTGTGCCGCCCTGCACTCAATGCTCATTACACCTCCTTTTCTGCAGGGGCGAGTTTTCAGTCTAGGCCTGAACAGAGTATCGCTCCGTTTGTGTCCAGATCTCTGCACTTGGAGAGGTGCCGCTCCTGACTCCCTGGGAAAATGAGCTGGTTGTCAATTCACATTTTAAGGAGGATTATAAAGGCAGATGACTTTGTGCTCACGTTAAATGCCCATAGCAGTACAAGTATGTCATCATTTAAGTGCATGCTATCAAGTTATAGGAGGAACTACAAGAGAAAAATATATGGCCAGGATTTAATTGAATTATGCAGCAAAGTTGCAAGGTTTAATTACGCTTAATCGTTCTCTAATTGTAAACACTCAATGCTACATACTCAAGGCTGTATCATAGTATTTCTTTTCCTCCAGCCCACCTGGATCCAAAATTTTATTTTTTTGTTTGCTTGTTTGTTTATTGGTGATCAAACTTAGTGAAAACAGTTGTCACGGCAAAGCTGTGGTGTTGGCAATTGTCAATACAGGCATCCGTGATACTGAAGAAAGTTCAAAACATTGTATATTTAATAGTCGACACATAGCAGGTACACGTAACTGCATCATACCATTGCAGAATCAAACATTAATAGTTCCTTTTATCAGTTACTACCATCAGGACAATGTTCCACAGTTCCTCCAGCCACCATAATTACACATATAAAGTTTATCACCTCAATGATTAGTATCTTAAATGCTTGAAATAGCTTGATAGGCTGTGTGATTTTATTAGTTTTATGTATGGCTTGTTGTGTTGCCGGATGCTGTAATGTATGAGCCTGACCTAAGAAGCATTTCTGTTAATTGTAGTAGGCAATAAAGTATGCTTCACTGCTTGACTCGTGAAAAGCCACACATTGGTAGGATGGTAGCCCCTGCCCTGAAGCATGTGTGCCAGGCCTGCTGATTGGCTGCGGGGCCACATAGGGGCTTCAGCACCACGGAGAGCGCCAAGCTGTACCACCAGCCTTCCTGTTTCAGACAGCCACTCAGCATGTCTAGCAGCTGAAGATGACTGATTGGTACAGCTGTAACGTGTGTGTGTGTGTCTGTGTGTGTGTGTATGGATTAAGTTTATATTACATTGTGGGGAACGAATGTCCCCACAATGAAATAGAAATCTGTTTTTTAACTTTGTGGGGACCATTTTTCAGGTTCCCATCAGCAGAAGATAAGGGCTGGGTAGTTTCAAACTAAGGCTGTCATGTTGCGATTAGACTTTTCCCCGTAGAAATGAATGGAGAGTCCCCACAAAGATATACTGTAATTACACACCTGTGTGTGTGTGTGTGTGTGTGTGTGTGTGTGTGTGCGAACAGGTATACCTATCCTTATGGGGACACAATGTCCCCA
>JABFEB020000008.1:18138185-18157600 GCA_019775895.2 Stomatorhinus ivindoensis
GGGGGGGGTCAGGCAGATGCAAGGCTGGATGCCTGACGAGAAGCCAGAAAGCAGAGGACACCCCAGGAAAGACAGGGCTTGGGGGTGGGGGGTGGTTTCTGATCTCACACCCCTGAGCTGTAAAGCAATTACACAAATCTCACAGCCAGCGACCACACTGCACGAGGCCCATTAATGCGGGTGTCCGTCCTTTGGCCACCGATCTACGAGAATAAAAAAACTTAACATTTTATTCATTCAGCAGGCACTTTTATCCAAAGCCACGTACATTTTTGTTTTTGAGGAAGTTGGGTCAACAAATTCCCTGAGCAACTGGGTGGTGGGTGGTTAGGAACTCTACTTGAGGACCCAGCAGTGAGCTCATACTGCCAACCCCAGGATTCAAACCAATGACCTTCAGACCACAAAGGCAGCAGCCTAACCCACTGAGCCATACACCCCCAACAAGAAATGTCCTATTTAGATTTTATGGGTGGAATTTGAATGCAAAACTGTGCATTTTCTTTGTCAATTATGCCCAGCCTGCTTGATCCACCCTAACCTTGCACATGTTTGTTTGTTACAGATGGATTATTCTGGGCACCAGTACATGGCATCACTCCTGAAACATTATCCTCAGCAGCGTAGAGAGATGTCGGGTGGCATTCAAGGGGTTCTAGATCTTAAAGGGCAGCAGAAATATTCATAATTGCCAGGCACATAACTATCCAAAGCAACTAATTTACCTGCGTTTTTAAAAAACTTTTATCCATTAAGTCAGACCAATATTTTCACATCTGTGATTCAGGTTAAAAACCCAGCCACAGGAATTGCCTGAGGCTGAGTATTTAACCAGTACTCCTGCTCCTTTACTAAAGATAGGAAATGGGCTTTTTCGGGAATTAGCAGATGTAAAATGGCACACCTTTAATGCTATTCCAGTTTTCATTCCCTGTAAACAGTACGGAGAGGCACCTCATGTTTGCCTGTAGTACTACATGTTATGTTACGTCGGGGGCAAACAAACCCGACCACCAGGCACTGAAATCATCAATCAAGTTTCACTCTATTTTTTCATCATTATTTTTTGGTTTATTTTTCAAGGATCATAATGGCTTAATTCATCCATACAGGCTTTTTTTTCCCAGACGTTCTCTACATGCTGTTACCTGATGCACATCTTCTCCCATCTGAGACATCGAACTCTGTTATTTTTAATATGCGGTGTCTGTGATTTAGTTGTTATGTTATTAGATATGCATTTAATTCCTTAGGTAGCACTAAATTGAAAATTGCTTCCCATTTTTTCCAGTTTATAGATCTGGGGATTGAACTAGCACAATAGTCACCACTCAAGGGTACAACAGCAGGTTCCTCATGGGTGCAGAAATATGTTTATGATCATTCATTGTTTGTTGTTTGTTGTTGCTGCTCTGTAGAGTAACTATAGCACCCCCACAATCCCTTTGCAGGTTCAGTCAGGAAAGCAACTGGAAGTTAGTAGGAGGTGTCCTAAAAATGGAACAGGGTGGAATTTCTGGGGAAAATTACTGAAATGTAACGTTTCTGCTAATGAAATTTGAAGGGAAAAAATCATATATATATATATATATATATATATATATATATATATATGATTCAATGAGATGAAAGTGAGAATTACAGTGTTTTGGGCTAATTAGGTACGTTTGCAGCAATGAAATAATTCTTTGCCGACAGTTTTACCTTGAACACCACTGGCTTTTGATAAAAACGAAAAAAAAAAAGAAAAAAAAAAACATAAGACTACAAATGAAATATTATTTCTCTTGATTGTTCTGAGCAAAGTCGTATCAGAATCACCAAATCTGTCCAATATGGAATGTTTTAGGGATAAAGAGCTTGAACCAGAATTACAGAGCTTGAATTAAGTCGAGTGAAATAGCTAAATTTGTCTAGCTGAGTCGAGTCTAGTCACTTATCTGGCCCAAGGCTCATTAGTTCTGACAGTTCAACAGAGCGTCAGTGAGTCTCCACCATTAATTTTTTATGCATTGTAATATGTCCTGACTTGTTCTCAAGTGACTCTGCCCAACAGTTACACTCTGTTCGCCCAAGCCACACGAAAGAAAATGTATTGACATACAAAGGGGACTGGAAAAAAAAAGATCAAAATTAATAAAAGTAAGATACCTTTTGCTGCCATTTGTACAAGTATGTACTTGACGGCCATTTATCCAGTACCCCTGCTGTAACGTTTCGCTGTTAAGGTCCCTTCTTAAGGACTCGCCATATTCGCACCTGCAACCTTCCAGGTGTAGCACAGAGATGGTAGAGACCCAATCTCATATTGAATGGCTACAATCCTGTCCCATAACCAGAAAAACACAAAGGGTACAACAAATTCTTCCTGTCAGCAATGTTTGTAAGGGGAATTTACTACATAGAAAATACAGCAGATGTGTTGACAGGAATTTATACTGCTACATTTACCGGGTCTGACAGACTGCCACAATACCTTTATCTTGTAGGAGTATTTTAGGAATAACAACTACAGCATCACTGTTTGTGGGGCCTATCATTCTTTCTCCCTAGTTTGGTAGATAACTATGTATTTATCGGTGATAGTTTTAGCAAAGCAGATTCATTCATGTCATTTAGATTACTTGTTTGTTTCATAACTTAAGTAACATGGATTAATGTTATTTTTTGAGTAAGGATATCAAATGATCTGTGGTGGCATAGTGGAATTCTGTGCACGATAGTATGAAAACAGAATGCTGCTAAAATTGTTCATTAACAGCGTTCAATCATTTTGAGACTAAATAAAGGCACTTCAAAAGTTATTTAATAGTGACTGAAATCAGATAAAAAGTTTGGCCTTTTAACATTTCCATGATGCTCAAGGCCTTCTTTCTGGACTTAAAGGAGTCATCAAAAAAAAGTAACTATATAGTTATTAACTATGTAAGTCATTGAGCCATTGACATAATGAAGTCGCTTCAACTTTCGTCCAGAGGTCCTTTTTCAAATGAGCCATTCAGCGCACATGATGTGTGATTGCATACTACTGAAAAATATGCAAGATAACTATGCTAAGGACAGATCAGTAAACGTTTAAAGATTTTTATGAAAATGAATAACAAGTGGTTCACAGTGGCACCAAAAAGGCTGATACTTCATCATATATCAGCCCGAGAAATATTCACAACTTTCAAGTGTAGCTTAAAAGCTAAAACGCCTTAAACTGTGTCAAAGAATCCTAATAACATGTAATTAAGCAAATTTTAATTGGGCGATATATTACATTATTGCAGTCTTTTATAGATCCTTTAAACATATTGATATTTTTATCCCTGGTTCGGGGTATCTGTGAAAAATAACCCAATTATTAGTATTCCAGAATTCCTAATGAAAAAGGGGATCATTTGCCAAAGTATGCCACCATCTCCAGATGTCTGTCTTTTTAAAACCAAGACTTTCACTTCAAAAAGTAATTAGGCCCCCAAAAATAATTTGAAAGGAGACCCATAAGAAGTAGTCATGAACGAGACGGCTCTTTAATTACCGTTTTTCAGACGTGCCAGCTGTGGGCCCCTTATTCTCCATTCCGAGGCATCTACAGCTGCGGGGTGGCCTCCTCATGCTCAGAAGTTCAAGAAGAAGTGGCGCACTTCGGCTACAGGAATAAAAATGAGAACATTGATGTAGAAGCGAAAATCCTATTTGAATGTGACAAAAATTAAAAATAGCTACCGAAGTCAGGCTCCGTGGGCAAATCAGCTGATACACTCAAGGGCCACTGTAAGACATATTATGCAAAACGATGGAAGCACACTGAACGTATTCTTAAGCAAAGGGGAAAAAGCTAATGAACGGTTAAATTAAGACAAGTTTGAAGTCCTTTAATCAATAATGAGCAAGCTGATTGTGCTACGCTTATATTAAAATTACACAAAGGTGCAGCCTTTCTCTTTTAGCAAATTAAAAATACATGTAGGGGTTTATGAATAAATTATATAGCTATAATTGCGATAGAAGTTTAACACGATATGACTGAACCTGCGGATGCGAGTCGTGTTGTAAGATGATCATTTAAAGCACATACTTTTCAAACAGAAAAAAATCCAAATTTATTTGTAATGTAAGATTTTTCAAAATAATTTGGCAGTCTTTTGTTTTTTCATTTACTCCTTCCAGTCACATGAATGGTATAATGTTAACATGCCAACATCAATTAATATGTAAAAAACAATATAATACAGTATTACTGTACTATTTCTTATGCTTCAGCTAATCCCTTTGAAAATAAGCTGACATTCTCCAGAATAGATTCATTCTTGGGCTGTAGAATTTACATAAAAAGTAGCACTCTTATTGTGACACGTACTGTAATGTGTGACGAATCCTGTCATGCCTTTAACTGTCATGTCAATTACTTCTGGGTTGCATGCTTTGTCTGCACCAGTACTCAAATGCTGAATGACTTTAGCCTCACTGTTCCAGGGGTGAAATCTGTAGCCTGTAGCTTCTGTGTGCGTGCAGTTTGCTTGTTCTCTGCATGTTTACTAAACATGCAGTTTAGTAAATTCTAAATCGCCTTTAATGTTCATGCCCCCTGTAGTGGACTGGCAGCCCCTCCAGGTCACCACCTGCCTCATTCCCTGCTTCTTATAACAGGCTCCAATCTCATTGTAACCCTGCAGTAATCAGAGACGGCTGGACAAAAATGTTCAAGCACATTATGATGTTACAGTATGCTTGTGGTTTCACAAAGGGCAAGTACTTCTAAGTGTAATTTAATACAGTCAGTATATAATATTGCTATTCTCTTAAATGGTCCGTGGCAGTTTGTGTGATTTATTTAACCATAAAGCTATGGCCTGTAATAAAATTGTGTGGTTATTAATTGGTTTGAATAATGGAAATCCTTTTGTTTATAACCTTATGAAGCTCCACATTTTCCATACCAAGGCTCCACATTTAAATTCCCTCCAAGGGACATATATGCAGAAGTTAGAATGTGTGACAGGCAGTCCGCAGATACCATGACTGAATAATAGGACTCATAATTGTCTTGCATTCACAATTATAGCCATAGTTATTAATTAATACCTGTCAGTTACTTTTTATTCCACACGCTGAAAGCAATTACCATCACACTGAGCAGTGAAAATTTGAAATTAAGAAAAAGCGTTTTCGATTTGCCAGATATTGGTTTTTAACGTGGTTGATCTGCTGCTAATGTTTATTAGAAGTGCATTCCTGTTGCCAAAAATGCTCCTCCTTGTTGTTGGTGAGCAAACAAATCCACAGGGATAGTAGGGAGGTTCTGATGCACACTTTCGTATTTATTGCAGGCGGCCAGGTTACTTCACCTGTCTTTTAGAAGACATTACGGCTTAAGTGGCTTTCCCCAGGGGAGCTATGCATTTAGAGTGGTTCGTCCTTGAATGGGGAAGAGCCCTCACCTTTGAGACTTCTACAAGCCCCAGTGGTAGTGCAATTTAGAGCAAGCAATATCTTCATCGAAACCCCCTTATCTGCACCCAAAGCTGGGCTTCAGATCTCCATTTCCTTCCCATTGCGTGGATCCTTCAGCCGCTCTCATCTCCCCCTTTGTTTTAGACTCTGCGTCGGTTAACGGTTTCCGCATTAATTCCGGAACACCGGAAAGGAACGTGGCTGCGGAATGCCTGCTAATGTGAATCCCGGCCTCCTGGTATCTCGCCCGCAGAGAGTTCCCCCTGCATAGCCGCTCTCTTTGTACTGGGCCGACTGCATAATTTGTCTTTTTTCGAATATGTGCTGCAAGCTGCCATCCAGATTTTTTTACCTCTTTTTTTTCAACTCGTGTGTCAGAATTAACATGCCGGGACCGCGACTGAACAACAGTTGGCTGTTCTCCCGTGAAGCCGGCGATGCGTTTTTCCCTGTGCTGTGTTTTCCGCTGCCCGCCGCTCAATAATGAATCTCAATTATGGCAAGGTCACCCCTCATCTGAGAGATTCCTCCGTGGCTGTATTGAAACTGGCAGCCCTTCCATGCTATCATTGCACACTTATTGACAGTCTGAATCCTTTCCAAATGAGTATGATGAAAATTTGGTAGAGCTATTCCTTCTCTTCTCATTTTTGGGTGACAGATACGATGGGGCCCCACCCTGCTCCCTTATCGTGATCTCTGCGCGTCCTCCCAGAGATTCGGGGACAGCTTGTTAATGTGCTTTTCAACATGCAGTGGCGGTTTGTATGCTAACATCTCCTTGATTTAAGTGCCTATATATGTGGCTTTGAGTCTTTGAGAGAAAACGTTTTCCAAAATGTCAGTTATCATATAATGAGTAACGTTCATTGTTACGTTATAGTGGAATACAATTCACGCAACAGCATTTTCATATCCACAGTAGCATGAATTCAGACTCATTTAGGTATAACAATGAAATAGTTTTGGTTCCCATTAATTAATAAAAAAAGTGTGAGTCTATATGTAAGTAGTTTTATGCATGTGTTCTTTAAGCAGCTATAAGCATTTTAGTCTCATTCCAAAGCAAACAGCCTTGGTTCCAACCCTTTTCCCTATTTTATTTAAACTCCTTCCTCTATATCTTGATGGTGTGGAAGAAGGTGCTTACAAAAATAAGCTTTTTCATCATTGTGTTTAAATTAGAATTGATTACGCTGTCAGGCTTTTATGTCACCAGCACACGATTGTTCCCGCTGCTACCCTATTCTCGCACTCCATCGGTGATCAATTCAGAATAGATTTTAATTATTCATTACCCACAGTGCTTTGCATGTGTGCTTGTTTACAGTGGGCAACTGTAAATCTGTCGGGCCCAGTGCTGTAAAGGGAGGGTTTCAGAGCAAAAGCAAACTGACAAGATGAAGGAGCATGCTGTTTTCACGTGGCAAGCGAGCGAACGAACAAGCACTGCGTATTGGCGGATTAATGCAAATGCTAAATGGACTGCGATAGGAAACACTGATTTCTAATGAGCTGGATAACTCTGAGAGCTGTTGCATTGACTGAGTGGCTGCCGCCCTCCCCCCCGACTTATGGAAGTCAAGATGGTGGAAAATCTGAAGACTGTTTGGGGCCACTCTCTTCCTTGTAACCGAAAAGAAAATTTTAGCTTGGACCTGTTTTCCCGAGCGACCTGCCCCCATACCTACTCAAAGTATCCAAATCAAAGCCCTCTTAATCAGGTACTGTTGATTGTTTCATGTAAAATCTGAGCGCAGGAAATTAAAATTCACAGACTGTTATCCTTTTAATTCTGTTGTACACTGAAAATATGACACTGGAAAGTCATAGACCATGGCTCAGATGACACCTAAAAAAGAAACTCCCTACTTTTTTTCTTGCTTCTCTGGAACATACGAGTCAGTGCCTTAACCACAGTGGACACAGACATATTTATCTTACTTACCCAAACTGACAGTTGTCTCTACAGCTATTTCATTTTTATTTGGCCGCAAAGTTCCGAATTAATAATACGCAGGAAACATTTCCCCCTCTGGTGCTGTGAATAATGGATTTGGTAAATAAAACCCTGGCATTGTACGTTATGTATGACCAGTCTGCAGCAGCTCGTGGGCAGCAGGGCCGGTGATGATGTACTTAGACGAGTGAATAAATCAGGCCTCAATTAGGGCCTGTGATTTCATTTACGGTACCTAGGAGCCTTTCGTTGGCACATCCTGGCAGATGTCATTTCTAGGCGATTGATTTTGTCGCCGTCCCGAGGCCCGCGGCCCTCAGCCCTTCCGCTGGAAATTAAAACTGTGAGGAGGGCGCCAGCCAAGTGATTGACTGGGCGATTTGTATCAGGGAGGACAAGGAAACTGTTGCGAACCACAGGACATACAAATCCTGCAACGCCCATACAGATGCGACTACAGGTGTGCACGCGTGATTCACCGTCATTCCTGGGGGGCAGCTACAAATAAGCCCAAAAGGACTCCCCAAACTATGGCACTGTCAGCCATCACATCCAAAAGCACCAGATACAGGGACACTGTCTCTCTCTCAGCAGTGTCCCTCACCGACAGTGACTGGTCTGCTAACAACAGACACTTTGCACTTCAGTCAGCTGGGATCCTGTAACTCTTCCTAGCATCAACCCCATTTACTTATAGTCAAAATTTATCTATCAATCCATGTATCAGTCTATATATCTATCTTTTTATCTAGGTGTGTATGTATGGAATTGGATTTATAAATCCCGCTAGCCAATAACACACACACATAGACAGCTAGCAGTAATAAAGATCTATTTATCCAGAGAGCTGCACAAGCACACAGGTGCGCTAATAGGCTCGTGTGATGCTGTATTGAATTCTATCCCCTCCATGCCATATAATGCATAGATAAACACACATCAGCCTGTAACGGAGCAGCCTTCATTTCACTGATCGCCCGTCTCTTTGTGTCTTGTTAATTGGGGGGAGACGTAAGCAGAGTGCATATGAAGGGAGAATGGCAGTTATGCCTAAAGTGTGACATCACCTCCTCCGTTTTCATGAGGGCGTGAGATTATGTCCCTGCATGTGCCGACATGGGCGTAAGACAGGCACCTTTAGAAACACATTAGCACCTCTCTGTGTGGCTTGCGGATCCCCACAATTAAGGGCAAACACTAACCCTAATGGCCAACATCAAAACCAGTAGGGAAAACTGGAGAATCTGTACCTAAGCAAGTTTACATGCAAGTAGCTTAATTCACACGGAATATTTAACCTACCTTCCTAGTAACACTATATATTGCAAATATTAGCCACTATTTTCTTCATTCACTCATGTACTATCAAGGAAAATACTTCAGTTAGTATTGAGTAGGAATTAGATTAAATGTATTGTACTGGAATTTGCATAAATAAATAAACAATTGCATAACTACTAAACATATAGACGTTCATACATTTGCATAAATCACATACTAATTTATCAAAAGTTATTTATGAAAGGCAGTTTTTCTTTTTTACTTCTAATCAGTAGATTTCAGTCAACATGGTAGCATAGCATCAAAGTCTGAATGTGAAATCATATGCATTCTTTTACTAGATGAGCACAATTCATAGAAATAACTCAAATAAAAAGACATTGCGGCTGTCTAGCTGGTGAGATTTGGAGTCATTAAAGCTGACTTGAATGGGCTACAGTGGCGTGTATGAAAGCACATGACAAAGCTTCCGAGCTGCCGCTGCTGTTTTCGAGTCTCGGGGATAGCTAACAACTCACTGGATTCACTACAATAGCTAAATGAGTTTCTCCGGGGAGCCATCTTGATCCTCCGAGAGTTTTCCTTCCTCTGCTGATCCATCCTTTTAATTAGGGAGGGACCTGGAATTTGTTAACACATGAAAGACATGCGTGACACAGCTCACTTTGAGATGGTGGCTTTATTAAAACTTCCACCAACTTGCCTTCATTGTCACAGCTCACGCTGAAGAGCGGGATAGTGATTCGGCTGAAGTACGACCCTCTTCTTGCTTTATTGTCATTATGGATCCTTCTGGTGATACGTTACCTGAAATCCCCATTCTCCCAATCTGTCCCCAGTTTTATCACACCTTTTCTGGGAGACCCCATTTGTAGGGTTAAAAGGACAGCCCTCCTTCTATAACATATATTAGCTTGATATCCCTCCACTCAGTTTGCCTTTGTTTGCCTCTACCTACGTTTGGCAATATAGGCGGTGGAGAAGTTTGCCCAGGGAACCACGTGGGCTTTGCTGGCACTGCCTGCTACGGTCAGGATTGTTGTTGTTGGGGCATCACTTAAAAAGTTATTGTTTGTTTCAAAAATGAAATGAATAGCTAGCGAGTAGAGTCAGAATATCGTAGCTAGCTAATTGGTTAGCAGAACATGTTGCTTCAGCATTGCCGAAATAAGGAATATGCTTATTTAATATTTGGGGTAGTGACTGGACCAACAGGGGGCCAAAGGTCAGGGGCCCGATGGTTTGAGCGGTGGTAAACACATGGCTCCCTCTGACAGTGGGGTGAGATTGGGTGAACATCAACTGATTGTTCTTCCTGCATAGTTTTCGAACTTTTGTTTTCCGTCCAGTATTTATAAGAGCAACAATATGTGTTTATCTGCATTTGGGGAAGTTGGGGCATGACCAGCTTTCCGGTTACCTCATCCACCAAGCTCCGGTGGCTAATGAGCGCAAAATCTGCTAACACGCTATTATTTAAATTTCACATTATATAGTACATTAAATTCCCTGCCACTGCCAAAGAGAACTTTCTGTTTTTGTAGTATTCTGTTCTTTTCATGCTAATCATATTTAGCTTTCATAGTATTCTGTGGCCAGTTTCTAAACAAACGTGTTAAAAATAGTTCCTCAAAGCAGATTCATGTCATTCTGTTTGGGGTTTTTTTGCAAATCCCGAGGCACGCCAGCAAAGTTTTTCTACCCATCACACACTGAACGTTTTGACTTTTCCATCACATTTCCCATTATCTAGGCTTTGTGGCCTGCGTTTTCATTTTTTTAGATTGATGCTTCTGCCAGTACACACATTGTCCAGGGTTCATTTGGATTTCTGGGTGTCACATGGATGTCCTGGTCTGAAGTCACATGACTGCCTTAAATAATGTGTGAACTAGTGATGGGAAAGCTGGGTCTTTAAACCCTTCTGGAATAGGATTATGGGGTAAGCCACAATGTCAATCACAGGCTGGTTTAGCCCATTCTGTGCTGGATATTATATTAGTTCCTTTTGGGTTAAACCAAGTCACCACATATGGCACTTGCTAATCCTACCCATGGAGGGCTTTAAATCCTCATTTCCCACAATGCCCTGCTGTGATAGTGGTGTACACACTGCCTTACATAGGCAGTAAGTAGAACCATGGATGGCTGCTAGTTAAGGTTGAAATTAATGCACCTAGAGTCATATTTCATTGCAAATAGTAGAACAGAAAATCTGAAGATTCTCTACCTTGCTATCGATTACAATTACAGTTTTGGATTAAGTGTGCTAGTGTTGATTTAACCAATAAAACTGTATAATTAATGTGATGTCAAGAATGAATTTTAATTTTGTTTTTGTCAGTAACTCAATAAAAGGTCCATAAAAGGGTCATAGCCAAAATATGTTACTGAATACCGTTAGTTTTGTAACAGTTATGAGATCTTTAATTGAACACATAGCTGTAATATACATAAAAAATACAGCTGTTATGTCTGCAGTGACCAATCTGTGATGATAGGCTGTAAATATCACATGGTTGGGCTCCAAAAAGGTGACTCTCTATTCTTAGATCTGGGTTATTCGAATCGTGATCCTCAAGGTCTGAGCCCTGCTGATTTTTCAGCCGTACTTTACCTGTTAACCAGGTGTGAAGCCTCTGTGGCCAATCAGAATCAGTAATTTTTAAACTAACTGCTTGGGAGAACCGAACACAAGGCCTGGATTTGGAATGGAGGGCCAGATTTGAGGAGCCCAGCCTTAGATGTCCGGTCCTCTGCCTATAGCAACTGCTGATCCCCTTCAGTCAGGCCGCAGGGTACTGGACAGCTGCTATGATTTAGTTGCAGACAAAACAGAGACAGAGCCTTTGGAAAACTGAAGAACAGGACTCAGATGTGAAGTCTTCAGCACTATGAAAGGAGAGGAGTGGACAGCCAAGCAAGGATTGTGGTGAGGCACATACAGAATTGGGATTGTCAGCAGGTAAGCTAAAATCAGGAACACAAGGCGTCGAGTGTCATGGCGGGGAGATCTTCAGGCAAACAGAAAGGCTTTGAGTTGTCATGCTCAAAACAGGCTTCAAGCCTCAACCCTGACCTCAGTGTTCTTGCTTAGTCATCTGCGAAGTTGCCAGAACCAGCTGTACATCAGATATGACTGGGCTTCCAGGTTCATCCGTCCTCAAGTTAACATCCGTGTAGAGTTTGCCAGGGTGATTCCATTGCTGTTATTTACTCCATTTTCATAATTTATACTCTTTTTTTTTTTTGGCTCCTGTTGGGAACATTGTGCTTATCTCTTAACACCCTATGGTCTGCAGTGACCTCCGTGGCCGCAGGTGGATGAAACGGGGCTCTGGTTTTCAAGGTGCCTTTGCCTTCTAGCAATGCCTATATGCACCAGCTCTCGAGGGAAGAAAGAAAATAAATAAACGAACAAAAACAAAGCAAATATCCATACAACCCCAACCTCCTGGCCAAGGTAAGTGGTTAGAAGATGGATGGATGGATGGATGGAGATCTATACTAGTCGGATTCTACACTCGAGTAAAACTGGTTCAGCTTCACTGAAGCAAAAGGAGATTAGAAAGTGAAAATATGATTTCATTAATGCACATATATTTAACACTACTTGTTAGCAGAGATGAATGCAGGTCATAATTAGATTTAGCAGCAGGGACGGGGCACCCCAGACAAGAGAGTACCAGGACGCTGCCCCATACAGGGTTCAATAAATTCATGTCTGTGAGGCTTAGTGTTTACGGCTATGAACTGCTGACTTTGAACTTATTTCAGAGGGTTAGTGGGGAAATTCCCTGCTGTTTTCCGGCCCCTATCTATTGATTAGCTGTAACTGGCCTAAAAATTCTCAGCTTAAGTACAGGCTAAATTTGTACTAAACTTCATTGGGGAAAAAAATAATAAATATCACCGGAAGGCATCAGTTTTATCACTTCATTAGAAATGGGAACTAGAGGCTCTTGTCCAGTTTTAGCAATTAAATACTCAATTTGTTTTAATTGCACTGGGAAAAGTTAAGTGCATAAGCTTGTATAGACATTAGAGACTCTGTGATGTTTGGAATAGTGTTTAAGGCTATTGTTCGCTGCTATGTCGATTTAGGAGCCTCGCTTCTGAAAATAAAGTATTCTTTCAGTAAAATAACATACTGTCTTCTGTAGATTTAACAGGAAACACATTAACAGATCTCAGGTTTAAGTGGCAAGGAGTTAAAGTAGACAGATGCCAATAAACAGTGTCTTGCTGATCATGGACACTGTATTTGGTCTGCTGACTACTGAGCGATCAGTTGAGCTAACTTTCATAAGCACTATGGATGTCGTCTTGCATCCCTTTTTATATTTCCACCATTTTTACACAAAAGAATACATTAGGATGAAGCTCTTAAAGATTCTTTTATTTACTTTTTCGGGTATCAAACTCCCAAGCTGTAGCAGGTACCAGTTAGCAGTTTATGTTTACACATTTTTCATAATTTTTTTTAAGGACTTTCAAAAAATCTATACATACACAATAAATGACTAAATAATTGAAAAAATGTAATTATATTAATATTAGTAGTAGAATAAGAATCACATTACAAGCTCCGTAACCTCATTATCTGTGCTTATATAGAAACATAACACAAGTTAATCATAAACACGATTAGCTGAGCACTGCAACTAAACCGCGGGCAACTTTAGAACAACAGGACAATATTTAGGTCATAGTTAATTAATTTCATCCTGGCAAGTTGAAATCCCATTATGTACGCCCAGTTCACTCCTCACCAAAAGGCTGAATATATTCACCTGTTCGTTCTAATTTCCTCTGTACAATGCACTATAATTATGGATGGTAATTCATTAGGCTTAATTATACAATGCATTTATAATTAGGGGGCAGAAAGATATGTGTGCACAAAGAGAGAATGATTGTAATATGAATGTAGATAAAAATTAAAGATGGATATAACCTCTGTGTGTGTGTGTGTAGGTGTGTGTGTGTGTGTGTGTGTGTGTGTGTGGTCCAGGTATACCTTACCATGTGGGGACCAGTTTCCCGGTCCCCATGTGGGAAAACTCTATTTTATAAAAATCCGTGAGTTTCATGAAAAAACTAAAAATGTAAAAAACTCTTGTATTTTGTATTTGTATTGTATTTTGTTTGGTTACTTATGTTTATGGTTAGGGCTAGGTAAGGGTTAAGGTTGTCATAGTTAGTATTAGCATTTTCCTCATAGAAATTAATGGAGAGTCCCCACAAAAATATAATTACACACACACATACATATGTGTAATTATATACATGTACATTTTTTATACATTCATATAAAAATGAAAAATGATTTCTAATTAAAGAATAATCACAGAGGAATCTTTTCCACTGATTATAGCTGAAAGCCCATAACATTGCACATTGGTTCATTGTGTTTTCTATCTTTAATTTTACTTTTTTGTTCACTTCTAAAAATATATTACAGCTTTCGCGAATCACCTACAGCCTCTGGGTTTGATTATCGCTCTATAAAGCATGTATACTTGTGTTTTTATGTGCAGTGGTATATATTCATCTGTTTGTCTGGGTAAAGTTTACTATTTCGTATCATTTTAGAAGAGTGTTTGTACTAGATGTACAGCAATTTGTTGACATGCAGGCATAAAACTTAAGCTTTTCATTTAAGAGAAGTGTTTATCAGAAGATATCATCAAATATTGCTATTTTTCAGGGAACTGTAGGTAAAGCACTTTTTTATGTTATTACCAAGCGTTTGCTCCAAAAAGCCATTCACACCAACAGAATTTCAGTTTAATATTTACTTATCCGTTAGAGCGTGTTTGATGTCGCCAATTCTTCAGAGCTGTGTCCGTACTCAGGGCTGGGTAAACTTCCCTTTTGTGCTCCTTAGTTGGTTTTTGAAAAAGCTTTAGAAAATCGCATGGCTATGATTCCTTACAGGCTTTGCTTGGCCGGGAAAACAGGGTGCAGCTCTGCAGCACGTGGTGAAGCAGTGATGTCGCTGTCGGCTTTGTCAGCTGCCATTCTTCCTCTCTGCCCGGCGCTCCTACGCTCTTCTGTATAATATATGCCCATGGCTTTAGACTTGAATTTCTCCCTTTTATCTAACCCCTTTACGGTGACACACGTACACTTAGCGTACATTAGAAGTGGAGTGTTTTTCAGGAGCGCCGTCGAACTCGCCGCTCCGCATGCGCGAGAGAGAGAGGGCCTCTCAATAAACCATGGACGGCCCTCGCAAGCGCCGGCCACAGATAAAAGCACCGCTTCGTTTGCGCACTGCCGCAAAGTGGGACACCGCTGATTTTTTTTTCCCCCCGCCGACGCCTCTCCCCGCCGTTTCCCCAGCCGCTGCCACTCTGTTCCCAAACAAACACGCCGCACTCGCTCGCACCGCCCGCCCGCCCCGTCTACGGAGTGCCGGAATATGTCCTCAAACCCTGCCTTTGTAGATGCCTTAACTCAACGTCTCTCTGTGTTTGATCACTGGGATAGAATCTCCAAGGGGAATATGATTAAAAGTGACATTTAAAGGCCCAAGGAGCCCAACAGCAGGGGGATTTTCCACACAGTGTGAAGTCATAAGCTCATATAAGAAATACCCTGGCGAGTCAAATGAAGTACCCAATCCGCGCGGTATAATACAATATGGAAGAATGTTCCCTCCGCTGTTGCGTGTGGTTTGCGCTGTGTGACTTTCAAGGCGGCTTGTTCTGCTTTAGCTTCTGATTTAAAAGAAAGAATGCAAATAACCAGATTGGAGAATTAAGTCCCGGTTCGGCACGAAGAGGGGACAGACAGAGGCGCATGTATTAAACAATGACAGCCGCAGCTTGCTGAAATATTCATTCGATTTGATGGTTATGGATTCACGGAGGCGGTGATGGGACTGCGCTCGAACATCCTTCCTCGCGCCGCCGTAAGTCGAAGCCTAGCGATTGATTCCATTTAATCCATTACCGATTTTAGGGAGGCCTGTCCCCCTTCTTCTCCCCGGCGACACCAGACCATAATCACGTCTCGCAGTGTCACCAAACCCAAAATACAGAATTGGTACAAATGCACCTCGATAGGCTTTAGGATGCCAATTCACGCCATATCAGGCCGTCGCTAATCCACGAGCAAGTGTGTTGCAGCTTTAATCGGCCCGCCATGAATTTTCTTGTGAGTAGCAGGTGCGACCTTGGTGAAGGCTAGTTATTCTGGCATTTTTAGGCCACCAGGGTCAAATCTATGAAAGGTCTCGGACACAAGGGGAGGCGCTGTCAGCTTTTAAATGACACGCCAGAGCAGTAGCCCTGGAAAGCCTTCAGGTGGTGTACGATTTGCAGTCTGATAGTCAGGGCAGTGCAGATAAGTTTGGGGGGGGGGGGGCATGAATCCAAGCCTGGCTTCAGGACACGAACAGCTGTGACATGGGAGAGCAGCAAATCCTCAGAAAAAAATGTGATGGCCATCCAGAGAAGCCGGAGGCGTTCGCAGGTTGCCATGCTATGGAGGGGTGCAGCGCACACAGAGGTCCAGCGCGAGTCGGAGTCACACTGCCCCAGGAACGAACTGCCCCTGCTGCCCTTGCTACAGTCACTGTGGAGCTGGGAGCGCTCACCGGACAGGGGGATGTGTAAAGTGGCAATGCGTGTAAAAATCACCTTTGTTCAGCAGGTTTGGGATCCAGTATTAGCAAAGGGTGCAGCGGGGAGGGGGGGGGGGGGGATTTTGACTGTAGCCCACCTCCAAAGAGGCCCAGTGGAAGCTGGTGTCAGGCCTAGTCAGGGATTATAAAAAGATGTCTAAATAATCCAGGAGGATGCACGCTATGGCATATCAGCACCCCGGTTCAGGTCGCCGAGGATTCCTTAAAATCATCATGAGTTTTACGTGTTGTCTGAATTTCAGCGTGCATTATGTGCAGCTCGGTCTGAATTTCTCTCCTGTCCTTCTCCAATGGTCCAGCCAAACTGCCCCTTCCAGTCCAATCCACCAATTTCTGCCATCCATTTTTTTTCAAATGAGGGTTCATTTGGGAAGAACTAATTTTTAAAGTATCTATCTGCTAATAGAAAGGAATTTTGCATCTTCATTTGAGTCTGCTTTGTGTAGTTCCCCAACCCCTCAAACCCAGACATTTGTATTTATCTTACATTCTGTTTGACAGCTTGACCTAGTTCATCCAAATATATAAACATATATATACATATATATTAAAATATTATGCTTAGCACCTGCTTTCTCAGGCATGAAAATACATGTTAACAACATCTGCGGTAAATACAATACATTGCACATCTGTCTGAAAAGCGATCCATGCTAATCATGTGTTTTGTATGCCACTGGCAAGTGTCGTTTTGCAAGGCTACGTCTGTTTGTTTTAAAACTGCTTAATTATAGCGACACCTTCACCATCAAGGGCAGCCAAACAAACGCACGAGATTTGAGTGTGATATTTTCCTTGAATCTCTTAACCTTGTTTCAACATCAGGGCTTCCATAATTGTCCAGTTTTAACAATTATTGATACCAGGCAATAGCTTCAGATATAGCAACCCTAAAATCTGAACCGACGGACTCAATACAGAAAAGCGAGGTGTGTTTCAGCATGCAACATTAGATAAAGGAGCTCTGATAATTAATAAAACACGTTATTGCAGGGGCGGTATGTGGGCCAGCGGGTTAGGGTACTGAGCCCGCAATCGGAAGGTCACTGGTTTAAATTCCATCACCAGCAGAGTGATTTCACCATTGCGTTCTTGAACAAGGCCCTTGGCTCCTAATTGCTCCAGAGACTGCCTGACCCTGCCTTCTCAAAAAATTACATCGCTTCCGATAAAAGCATCTGCTAAATGAAATGTAAATATATTATCAATGTGGAACACTTAACGGCAATTTAATATATTTTTTCCACTCCTAAACTAAATGTCATCTGTCGTACTTACAATAAATGTATCCAGTAACTTGAAAGGAAGGTTCTAGGCTGTACAAAGGGACACAGTGCTGGAATATGAGCCAGACGCTCGTAGCCACTTCCTCCAGAAGCCTTCAACTCCTTCAAAGCCAGTGGCGATGACATGCTCAAATGAGAGTCTTGTATTTCTGAATCTCCTGCCGTGTGAGCCATTCACTCAACTGGTCACCAGATTTTTGCCGGTAGTGTTGAGTTCAGCTCAGTTTTGACAAGACCTTACAAGATATTCCATTCTGTTATGATCAAATTCCACCCCCCCACACCTCCCAGACACCCACAGGGTTGAAAGGGAATCAAAAAAATAAAAACTCCCACACAAGCAGCGAAGCGAGCTACCGAGTCATTAAAAATGTAAAAAGTATAGCCAATTAATTACCTTTTGGTATGCATAAGCAGTTATGAACAATCATACATTCATGAGAGTTGGGTTAAGTACTTTGTCAACTTGCAAATAGCTGACTGATGTACTCACACTGCTTACTTTCAAAACTAAATAGGTGACAAAGCTTTGTGTCAAAACCTCACATTTTTTACATTACACCAAAGCTCCCTGGAAATCTTATTTGCATGTTGGCAATTAAGGACACCTGTTCTTCCGTTAATCACCCAATTAGCTCATAAATCATAAAGTTAAAAATAGGTTAAACATATCCAAGAACATTTCTACTTCTTAACCTTTGAGGCCAGAGGAGGAATTGCACAACTGTTATTAAATAACGTTTTCAGTCTTGGAAATGTGAAAATCCCTGTACTCAGTATTACATTGTCGCGGTTGTTTGCGTGTGGGTGGTAAATATTGCACATTGTAAGTGCTTATTCATACACTCCTAGGAGCTGGCTCTGAACTCGATATATATTACTTGGCCATCTAGAAGTGGCTGTTGATCTTGTATAGAAATGGTGACGTTTGGATACCAGGGTTGGTTCAACAGGCTAAGTCTCTGTGCTCTTGATTGGAAGATCATCGGTTTGAGACCTGGCCTTGACAGAAAAGTCAAATACCCGTGGGCCCTTGAGCAAGGTCCTTCACCCCCAGCTCCAGGGCATTTGCATGTTGGCCGACCCTGTGCTCTGGCTCTCAAGCTATGGAGAGCGAGATGGCATGGGCAAGGAGAAGAATTCCAATGCAAATAAAGAATAATTATCATTATTCCAAGATCACCAGACTTTTACATTTGTCAAGACTTCCAGGTTAGTTCACAAACTCTGGGAGTCTTTTTGGGACAACAGTCTCTACATTTAAGTTGCATTGCATGCATTTTTTTTCAGATAGACAGGCCTAACTGTCCACCTAGGATCACTGGGCATTGTTTAGGCATGCAGAGAAGCTTTCCTTCAAACTATAATAGCTGTTTGTGAGTGCGATCGCCATATTGAAGCTAATGCATGCTCAGATACTCCTGCCCAGAGACGGCTAACGGGTGTGGTATTCTGCGGCACAGAATACAAAGAAGTTCATGTTTACAAAAGTCAAAGATGGTCTCGAAATGTAGAAGGGGGAAGAAAAACGGGATGAATGGAAAAAATAAGCCATCTTCATTTCACAGCTCTGGGTTGGCTTTTATACCGTGGCGCAGGTCACATCCTGCACAGAACAGGTCGGCCAGGCCCATTCGGGGTATCCCACGTATAAGCAGGCCCATTCGGGGTATCCCACGTATAAGCAGGCCCATTCGGGGTATCCCACGTATAAGCAGGCCCATTCGGGGTATCCCACGTATAAGCAGGCCCATTCGGGGTATCCCACGTATAAGCAGGCCCATTCGGGGTA
>JABFEB020000008.1:18163533-18176426 GCA_019775895.2 Stomatorhinus ivindoensis
AGGGTGGGCTTCCAGCACAGTGGTTATTAGCTGTCGGGGGCTACCCTTTCCATCCTTTGTGGTTAAAACTGATCAAGATCAAAGGCGGGAGATGAATCACAGACCAGGGCCACAAAAAGAAGAAACACAACCTCTAGACAAGCATCTAAAAAAATACAGATCTGAGCAAGTATCATTTCAGTTCCTGCTAAGAAATTTGCAAGGCTACAAGTATACATGTGTAACACATTTCCAGGAAAGCATATCAAAGATTGATATCTTGTTTTCATTTTTTACTTAAAAAACTGCTCTACTCTCCATTACTGTATAAAATCACGAAACTTGGAGGTGAGATTAACAATAGAATGAGACCCTGCGTCTCTCTTTGTGCTGTGAAGGCCATGCAACACCTCCCACCCAAATGGAAGAACTAGACGAAAACTTGTGGCCTCAAGTGACACAGTGCCATTCGGTGGGAAACTGACAGAAGGTTGCGGGAAGGAGACAGTAGAGCAGCCAATCAGAGAAAACGACCCTTCATAGCAAATTCTGTACCAAATAATAGCTTGTGATTAGTCTGGCAGCATGACAGTTAAGCCTTATGGAATTGCATCCCTGTATATCACTCTTGAATTAGATCAGAAGCCTTTCTTTATTTGTTTGTTTAGCACAAAGTCTCGCTGTCATTATTTCTCTCGTAAATAATTCAATATAAGTGTCAGCTCCGTGCGCTGTATTAATATGATGTATAATGTGCAGATACAAACCAGTAGCAACAGCACCATCGCTCACAGGTGGGGAATATGGCCGGTTCTTCTAAACTGGGTCTTTGAAGAACGGGAGTGGTTTCCAAAAGTTTGCCGATTTCCACTCCAGGAAAACATTTCTGTTGCATCCTTAAGACAGACATCCTGACTGCCTTAGCAACAAATATCAAACTGTAGACTATAAATATGTCTCATATAATAATATGTATTTAAAGTCTCTTTAAATAAAAGCATTTGCAGAGAAAGTGAATGCACCTTCACGTCAACTGAGCACTAAAACAGAGGCTGGTCTTTGAAGCTCTACCTTGGTTCTTTAGCGACATTTTTTTCTCTTTCTAATGGTAAAGGTCACTGGAAGCCATCGCTAATCTAGCTCGTAAGCGTGGGGGCGGGGGGTATGTGGGTGGTCCTCTGGGATACTCCAGGGACTTGTCCAGGGGAAGAAATCTCTGTTAGACAATAATTGCTGGCAGGTTGGTCAGCGAGAGGGAGAATGGCAAACTGAGATGGCAAATTGATTTTCGCTCTGCGTGACGCCAGAGTCACGTGAATGCCTGCGGGGGGGGTGGGGGGGGGGGATCCTGATTGGGGGAGGATGAAGCTCAACTGGCTATTTCCACCCTGCGTTTTGGAGTCGATGACATATGCATTTTTGCAGTCTGCATACGAACGACATAATGGCTCAGCTAAAATATTACCAGTGTGATTCTGATTTGCTAACCAAAGGCCTGAGAGTGAATAGTCGAGTTAAAAACAATTAGATTTCAGATGATTCTATCCCCAAATCAAGGACTAGGTTTCACCATTCTGACTTTCTATAGCACCCATATGTCAGATAAACATATACTCCATCTGTCAGGCTTAAGGCTTGCATCAACAACACACAGGAAACATGTCTGGATTATATCTTATGTGATTATGATTTGAGACACAGAGCACAATGAGGACAGCAGAGACAACGCTGTAACTGTACATACTGTAAGCGAACAAAGATTTTGATTTGCAGCTTAAATTGCTCATTCGGGAAACTATTAATAAATTCAAATTCAGATGAGTGCCTGAATCCTGTAAAGGCCAGTAACGGGGGGAATGTTGTCGTAATGCAAGTCGAAAGTGAGATGGCTGGTCAGTGCCAAGAAATATGGATCAGAAAGAATCACATCAGATCTTTGCGTTGCACAATGGCATTTCTCAATGCTTTTTTTTCCAAACAATCCTGACAGATACTGGAGTGACACCCAGATAATTTTAAACATGGATGTGTCAAATACCTATACGATCGCACGCATTAAAACAGCAGTCCGTACAACAGGAATCTAAAACAAACTCAAAATTTAAGCTTGATTCCCACTCCTTTGAATCAATTTTAATGTACTTCTACTACCTACTGTAACGCACCCCCATAGTTATTTGTAGAGGTAGGTGAAGTGCTTCTTATGTTGAAATTCAGGGAAACCTTAAATGGAGATTTTTTTTTTTTTTTTGGGGGGGGGGGGGGGGGTGGTTTTAGTACTTTATACGTAGTTTATGGCCATACCTTGAAATTTTTATCCTTCAAACGAGTCATTTTATGTTTCATCACCTTCAGAGCGCTGTTCTCAAACATGTCCTCTTTATTACCAAAAATGATAGATTATTTGCACCATGTTAAAATTCTCACTTAGACAGATTTTTTTTATTTCCTTAAAAGCTGACATTTACGGCAGATTTGTTTGCTTTAGTTAATGGGCCTGACGTTTACCCTATTGAACAGGCATGACAGTTCCGGTAATGTCCGTGGTGGTGCTTGAAAATAATGGTGAAGTACAACATAGGAACCAGGCTTGGCTATCCAAGCAGAACATATGACTCATTGCTGAGTGGAATAATTGCTCTTTCTGATTTTAATAAGGAATTGAACATAATATCAGCTTAATATGCAGTGTCTTGAACACTGCTTTTTTGAATGCCTTTCTGACAATGATAATAATGGTAATTATGAAGATTATACCGTAATGGCTGGGGGTTTTAATTGCATTTCCGGAACCATCCGCCATCGCAGTGCTGTGTTTTACAGCAGGTTGCATCATACTCTATGGGAATGTTTGAAGATTTAAACCAAGCTGCAAATGTGAAAACAACCTTGAACGTCAAGAAAGAAAGTATAGATCGCATCTGTGTTAACCTGCAGAAATGCACCTTTATTGCAAATCTCTTTCGAGAAGATGTTCAAACAAGTGAGTGCGAGTTGGAAATTATACTTTGAACAGATGTGAAAGATTGATTGCTATGAATGTTTGGAGCATTTTGAGTTATACTGCACTCCAGAGTGGCTCTTAATTGCTGAGCCATTGGGAAAAACACCAAATGAATACATTTTCTGAGGTGGTAATAACCATTACAGGAGCATGATGCCAGTTTATGCCTCATTCCGGAGGGAACATTATTTAAAGGAAAAATAAACAGCTAAACAGAAATAGCATTGTGTGTTTTACTGTGGTGTGAAGTTTAATTTTAGCAAAATATTTTCAAAGCAGCAATCTGTCAAGGTTGCTGTCAGTTATTATTACTATCTTTAGATAGATAGATAGATAGATAGATAGATAGATAGATAGATAGATAGATAGATAGATAGATAGATAGATTTCTTCTGCACATGTTAGATTAAAGATGCACATAAATTAACAAGGAACTTGTGTCCAAAAGGTGTTATTGCTCTGTATTCCTGGTAGGAGTTCAGACAGGAAAAACGGGCATGTTAACATTGGCTCTCGGCTGCATCTCCTTCTCATGCGTTACGCTTTCCTAACCCTTACCTGACAACTGCCCTGTCAAAATGCAGATAGCCAAATAAACAAGGGAAGCTCTGTAGTGCTGCGAACGGGGCTGGGGCGGCGGGGTGTGAGGGTTACGGACACTTACAGCCTATCACATTAATATTTATTGCCATGATTAGAAACTGACAATTAACATTTTAAACATCCAACAGTCTGTTTCATCTCCACTTCCATGCTTGGATAGTTAAACTAGATTTATCTCCTTCTGTGTTTTTTTTTTAATCTTTTTCCTTTTTCCTGGTCGTTTTCTTTTCCCCATAGCTGCGGCAGCGGGGAGCGCAGCGCCGCGGAGACTCACACCGATGAGCCGCGTCAGAAATTTGTTGCGCCTCGGGCGCAGTTTATGGTCCCATGACGAGCTCTTACTGTTGAATAATCTCCAAACATCTGATCGCCTTCCCCAATCTCCCCGGTCGACCTAATTGTCACACATATTTATTATTCTGCTATCTCGATGAAAGATAACCTTTATAATTAAAAATTAAATTGAATTATCTCCAGTCGTTTTTTTTTTTTCAAAATGGCACCAGGAAAGAAACATAACATATTATGTGCTCCCATGTAAACTATGAAGGTCGAATAAACAGCGTCATTAAGAAAGTAATAATCTTTGTCTATGTTACCGTTTGGCAAGGATTTTCTCATATTGCTCTTTTTAATCTTTGCTGGGGAAAATATATTACTAGCCCTACACAGTATATTGAAGTTTTTAATGGTTTTTGTAATGGTCGCCACCTTACTTATGACAGGCTATTTTACTGTAGCTAATCTTGTTCTCGGGTTTCATTATATCGTGTATGTTTGGCTAATCGAGGCTGAGGGGTATCGAACGCTGATAAATGCTATCCATACTCCATCTGAGCCGGCCGTTTGTATTGCTTTATTTTTGGCCATGCGGCTTGTTGCACAGCTGGCCATTTCGATTTTTGGAACGGGTTTTCCTTCCGTTTTTAGATCGAAAATGGGTTGGGGGGGAGGAGTGGGGGGATCAACAACCATCCGTAAAGGCTGACAGCATAATAAGACGAGTTTGAGCCGCATGCCCTGGGCTCTGCTCATTTCAATATGAGGGGATCCAGCTCCTCTGATGAGCACCTGCACTCAGCCGTAGCCCCCAACCCCCGCTGCTGCCATCCCGTTTGCGGGTCTCTAATTATGTGCCAGGTGTCATTTGTGTCACGGGCCTCGTCTATCGGCGGCTCCCTCCAGCTCCGATCTCCTATGCGAGAAGTGCGGCTTCTTACGATGACGAGAGGCCATCCCCCCATGTCTTCGCGTCAATGCTGCAATGTCCAGCTGAAACACGCCTTCCTTTTTCATAATATAGCTGATCATGTCTTATAACGTGCTTGCGGGTGAACTCGTGTGCCCGACCGCTTTCAAGCGGAATCGCGGAAGTGCGGCAACATCCCAGTGCTTATTTTGGGCGCAGTGTGCATTTGGTTGCAGCGGATGCAGAGAGTAAACAGCCTGGCACCTGTCATAGAGGGAATTCTCCCCGAAACAGTCCTATTTTCCCGACGCGCTCCATGCGATGATCCAAGGTCTCCGGAGCAGCCGCAGGAACAAAAAACACTGATACTTTGAGTTTTTCCCTTTAATTTGGGCCCGTTAAAGTTCAATGTATGGATTAGAACAGTACTGTGTTCGCGTCTTCATGACAGTCTCCTTCAGATGTGACATTCTGCAACTCATATTTTAATTAGAATAATCAACTAATAGCACAACGATGAGGAGGCTTGCCATAGTCTATGATTAAAACTGGGTCTCCATACTTATATATAGGTGTGCTGTGTATTTTTTCGTGTTTAAAGCGAAAATAAAAATATGACCTGTTACTGCATTAAGAGGATCCAGCTAGGAAATACTAGTACATAATACTATTTAAGCCATAATCAATGTCACTGCATGGTCCTAGTGTTTGCACATTTTGTCAGCATATAAGTCAGCTGCTCTGCTTTGAAGTGATGTCAGCAATGGCCTAATTTAATGGCGCAAACCCGACTCCAGTGTCAGCCTGTCGCTGGCCCGGATGGTTCATGTAAAGAAGAAGGCGCCCGCAGTGTCACCGAAATGGAAATAAGTGACAAAGCGGTTTGTCACCGCTGTATTTTTCGCCCTCATTACTCGGTCACATGGCAGGAAATTACATGTCAGATTGAAACGTAAGGAGCTGTCTACCTGTCTAACTATTTATCAGAAGAGTATTTAACAGAGTATTTATACGAGCGGATTTCATGCCCGTGGGCTGGAGAAATATTTCAGAGTAACGATGTGCAGTTAGCATCATCGACCAATATATATTCAGGGGCACCGTGTCGATTTTGTGCAGGGAGTAAATTATGCACAACATTTTATAAACTGATGCTCCATATTCAGGTTTAGCAATTAAGGGTTTAAGGTGACAATACGAAAAAAAATCCCCACAGTCAAAGTATGGGGTTGCTTTGCCGCATTCCCAGACAGTACATTCAGATAAAACTGTTTTATTTCTTTTCTTTTTTTTAGATAGACTTTACAGTAGCTGTGAAACTTGCTGCGTGTGAAGTGTGATGGCGAATGGAGTCACATGATCCGGGGGTGGGAGGGAGGCAGGAGCGGGGATTTTATTCAGGGACCGCAGAGGAGAGAAAAGCAACGGGGAGGAAACCAAACAAAGGGAGTGAAGTTTTGGCGAAACAATAGGAAAGAAGAACGGAGCGAAAAGCCAAATGGGCAGTGGGTCACGTAATGGGATCTGGCTCGTTATACTGGGAACTGGGAAGAGGTGATTGGATGAAGAAATTAAGCCTGTTACTCAAAGTATTTTCATTTTAAGATTTTTTTTAAATATAATTGCACTTAATTATTTCTTAGATCACTGGATGCTTTTTACCAATGTGATTTGTGTATTTTTATGAGTTGGCACCATTACATTTAATTTCTTTATAAAGCAGGTTTATCCAACCAAATTGACATACATTTTTTTTTCTTTTTGAGAAAATAGGGTCAGTAAGTCCCTAGAGCAACTGGGGTTAGGGGCCTTCATCAGGGGCCCAACTGTGATGTTACTCTGCCAACCCTGGGATTTGAACCAACGCAGGCACGCATCCTGAACCATGATTGTTAGAGTGTTATTTTGTTTTGTTTTTTGCGTTCTGTTGTTTGGGGATACTCGTGGGGTACTAGGTACTTTTGTTCTGTTGTTTGGGGATACTCGTGGGGTACTTTGTACTTTCGTTCTGTTGTTGGGGATACTCGTGGGGTATTTGGTACTTTCGTTCTGTTGTTTGGGGATACTCGTGGGGTACTTGGTACTTTCATTCTGTTGTTTGGGGATACTCGTGGGGTACTTGGTACTTTCGTTCAGTTGTTGGGGATACTCGTGGGGTATTTGGTACTTTCGTTCTGTTGTTTGGGAATACTCGTGGGGTACTTGGTACTTTCCTTGGCCTATGAAAGCTGGTTCCGGACATTAGGCTTTTGTTGACAACCCCATTAAGGCACAAACACAGGCAAAGGTAATGTGTTAAGGGTGTTATGTTAACATAGAGTATATGTCTGGTATGTAAGTGACTGATAGGGTAATGAGTACCAAAACGTTTTTTTTCTCCCATTCATTCATTTTCTTTCACCGCATCTCCTTTGCAGAGTCATGGGTGCCTGGAGCTTATCCTAGAAACAACGGGTGCAAGGCAGGGAACGACCCAGGCTGCCAACCCATCACAGGGCACCTGCACCATTCAGGGACAATTTGGCAACTCCAGTTCACCAGTATAAACCCTGGAAGAACCCCCCACAATGAAACAGAGACAACATGCTTAGGCAGCCTTGATAAATACTGCGGTATTGCCCCACCCCTTATGATGATGATTATTATTACCATCATTATTTTAGGGGGGTAAAAGTAATATTTTCCAGTATTTATTGGGTCATGTTTAATGTCGTAGTCGTTTGAAAACTTGTCCGTTAACATTGATACATTCCTGGAGCCTGTCACTGACTTTAGCACACAAATCCTGGTTAGCATCCACAAATGCTCCTTCAATTCATCTCCGGTGTGGGGCTTCTTCTCCAAACCCTTCTCCTTTACTACGCCCCCAAAAAAAGTCCATGGGTGTCAAGTCCGGTGATCATGGTGGCCAGTCGATGTTGCCACGCTGTGGAAAGGTGCTGTCAAGGCAGCTAAAGTGTGTCAGTGTCAGGAACTCCAGGAAATGATCAGTGCTGATGGAGGGCATTTCAAACATCTAAGAGATTAAACATGACCTGAAATGCAAAATAAAAACTGTATACCTACTTTTAAAAATAGCTCTGTAAAATAAAAACCTAACTTTCTAAAATAGAACCCTTACTTTGTAAAGTAGAAACTGTGTACCCACTTTTGACCCACACTGTCTTTTAGCTGAAGTCAAACTTATAGTAATATATATTCTAGAAATAAGCATTAATCCCTGGCTGACTTTAAATAAGGTCTTTAAATCTAATGATCTCTCAAGCCGCGCATATATCATGATGGCACTAGAACCTTTCAATCCTTCCATTTGGTATCAGATCCTGCCGGCACGTTCTGCTTCATTATTCCCGTCTCATTGTGTCAGGCACAAACGCAGAAAACACGTGGAAATGAAAAGAAGAATGAGCCGTGCTCTTAATTCTTAAGCAATTTAGTGTTTTGCCGACACATAAATTAATGACTGATCGGACCGGGTGCGTAATTGCTCATAAATCTCACACGTACCGAAGGCTTGGGTGCCTACTTATTGCAGTTTTCCAAAAGGCGATGCTTGTAAGGCATGCAGATTTTCATGTTCACTGACGATACTTTTAAAAAAATAACACTTTTTCATGTTACCTAAAGTAAATAATTGTACTAATTTGACAAGTGAGTGCACCCTAAGTTTTGTTTACTTTTCACATTAATTCAGCATAGGAGAGAATGTAACACGATGAGATAGTGTTCCGTTTAAGTTTATTGGAGAAGAGACTGTTAACTCATGGTCAGTAATATCAACATTGAGGTTTTGTTTTTTAACTGTTCACTTCCCGGACTCGTACCTTCATTAGTGCGGGTAATTCCTGGTTTATCTTCTTTTTACACGGCTGGCTCTCGTGCAGGCCTTCTCACCTGGACCCCCGCTGACCCTGACGATTCTCTTGCACCTGCCTTTGTGTCAGTAACACAGGATGTGCCCCCCCACCCTGTCCTGACGACTGTTCTCCTGGATGCCAAAGCGACCGTGGTCATGAACCGGGAAGCGTTTCCCAGCCGGTCCAATTTCCGACGTAAACATGGTCTGCACGAGTCAAAAGATGCACTCCCCTTCCTTGACCCCAATACTCTGAAAAGGTATAGCAATAGATAAATAACTAGAAAATACAAAGGGGGTTGACCCATTACAAATTACAGTCCAGAGTTCATAGGGGAAAGGTGCATAGTGACAGAAGGGGGGAGGGCAGCCTATTGAATTGTCCCTTTTCCTTTGTTTCCAGGTTTTTTGTACATGTAGGTGTGTTTTGATTTGTTTAGCTCAGGATCTAGAGCGAAGCCCCCTTTCTGTCAGACCCTAAAGCTGGAACAATGAGGTACTGCTGTATGCAGTGCACAGCACTCCCAGCTGAAATGGTAATTTTACATTTGTTTACTTTTAAGGCTTTTTTTTTGGTCCCATTCTCAACCCACTGCCTTCTTCGTTGGCAACGTTTCCTTTTTTGAGTAAAGCTGAGGTCCGTCATGATTACATATTGTCATGTGGCCCTGTATACATTCCACCAGCTTGATTCTGTGGTAGGGGGATCACAGTGCTTAAACATTAAGCAAACAATGTATTTATGATGCATTATTAAAACACTAACATGACTTTGATGGACTGGCTTCCAGGGGCAGATTAACTTTTCTGCCATCAATATGGACAGTAGGGTGTTGCCGATTTAATTACGGTTCCATTCTTTCCAAGGCGGGACTCTGCCCTGATGTTTGCTGTGACCAAAGGCTATAGTTTAGCATGGGCAATGCATTAATCCACACCTGCATGGATCACCATGACACTGTAATGAAGCATTAATGAAAAACAGATAGATGCTAGGTTGGCGCTTTAAATTTCATTGCTTCAACTCACTACTTCATGAAAGCTCATATCTGTGTTTTCATCAAAACAAAACTCCTGTGACTAACTTTTATTTAGTACCTCAGAATACTTATTCTACTTAAAAAAAAACCATAGCAGGCGCTTAGGGAGAAATCTGAACTGATTACTAAAAGGCATCTTACAAAATTCATTTTTTAATCTCAAGATCATAATGCTGTATAGGCAAAAACTCTTTCCCACTTTTCTCACTTGGGTCTGTTATTGCAATTCTGTGGGTATTCACTGCAGGCAGTGCCAACAGTGATTCTACTTTAAACAGCACGTTTTTTATAATTAAGGAGCTATCCTGCAGCTTCTGTTGACCTATTCTGTCAAACCATGTGTCCGCCTTTGTAGAATAAAAAGGAAAGATTTCCCGCTTCTGATTTTAATCATGGTTTTGCTCTTATTGGCCGAGCTTTCTACTGTGAATGCTGAAAAGAATGTATAGAAAGTGTCTCCAAGTCGACATTTCATCTTTTGATGGCCACAAGTGGTAAGAGGAAACTGGAATTCATTTGAAATTAGTTCTGTGGAGCCTTAAGCCAGAATTTGGGAGAAAAACAATGACGTTGGAGAGTGCTGCTTTCTCTTTCCGAGTGCATAAAGCATTCGGGAATGCTTGTTAAATCTGTCGGCCGTCAGTGATCCCCGGGCAACAGTGTCGGATGAGTGTTTCATGGGAGCGCCCAGGGCGTGATCAAACGGGACACGGGAAGCTCTGCCGTCTCCAGCCAGCAGCATAAAATACAGCCATTTGCTACAGAACCGCAAAAACCGCTGGATTAGCACAAGTTAAAAAAATCGATACCACCTGGGATTTGTCACACGAAATTTGAGTCACATGACAGGCGTGTGATTGCTCAAAAATGAGATTGCGCACAAAGGGAGATTCCTCCACCTGTGGAGTAATTAGACTGGACACAAACAGAAGGGTTCAGGGGAACTAATGAGATTTTAAGGGGTCAGGCTCAACCAATCAGGTATGGGCACTGAGAACCAATTGAAAAGCACCATGACACTCTATATTCTGTTTTTTTTTTCATGCTCTGTGATTGCCCTTTGATTAACTGTCATCCAAGTGTGAGACTGAATATTACTAATGGGGTATTTTATACACCAAGGGGGTAGGGGTGACAGAAAATGGGTCTATTACAAGACTCACAGACCTGTCTGATGAGTTTATTTTAAGATTAATAACAGTAAGCCTTCGTCTTGGGGCACACAGGTGAGGGGACACACATAGACCCAGATACATAAGTGTGAACAAAAACGCACACATACACGCACGGAAGGTGCAGCGCGGGAGCCAATGAGCGCCAGGCTCTGTCCCCCCGTGAGGCCATATCAACAGGAATCCATGACAGCAAATGGGACAGCTGGGAAACAATTGCACCATGGGAAACCATTTCAGCTCTTATTTACAGTGAGTCCCAGCCCGCACCGCACTGCTCAAACTGGGAACACCACCGCCTCTCTGGTTTGGCTCATCCGGGAGCCGCAATAAGGATACAGAACAAACAAAAGAAAGCAAGAAAAGGGGGAAAAATGCAATTTTTACTATATTCTTAGAAAAAAATGACATTCTATCTTACATTTAGTAAGAAATAGTACACCTCTATTTATAGACACCTTAAACTCAAAATAAAAAGCAAATTTAAGACGTATTTTACAATGTAACAAAACAGATGATGAAATACGTATTATTAAATATTTTATGCAACATTTAACAGATATTAATATACTATATATTTTAGGATATTTAACATTATGAAATCTTAGCTGTAACTAACCCAAATACTTATTTTTATTTGGTGGTTTAGGTATTATAATCATTCATATCATAATCTGTTAGATTTAAACATAAAGTATGCTAAGTGATGGATACTTTGTTCACTAGTTAATAGAGAGATGATTTCTTGCTGAAAGTGAAGTGCAGTGAACTATTTTCTGTAGATATGGGGAAATCCACATTGTTGGCGGCCTGTACTGTTAATACAGTTTCTTTATTGATGTAACTTGATACGAGATTTCTAGAATGGTACCAAAGAATTTAAAACAGATAAATCCTATATTTTTCCATTTGCACAAGTATGAGTAGAGTTACATTGGAACGCCTCCCCCATTTTGCCTCTGGACAGAAACATGTGACTGATCTGGCGAGGCCAAGGTTCCCGAACCAATGACCTTCTGATCATGGGCACAGAGACTGAGTGGTTGAATGTGATGTTTCAGTGATATACATGGATAGATACCTGTACTAGAGAATTAGCTCTAGAGAGGCCTGGATTGGCCGTCTGGCAATTCAGGCATTTTTTTTGCATTTGTAAGCAAAATTTATCCTAGGACCCCCCGCCCCCAGATGATCTCAATGTCCAGGGCAGATTTTCAATCCCAGTCCAGTCCTGGCTCTGGAAGCTGCCTGGATGAATGCCTTTTATATGGGTGAATTGGCCACCAGTAGGACGTTAGCAAAGCAGCAATGGTGCCCCTGTGTGTGTCTTTCCACATTAGATACAGACGGACGCTTTTTATTCACTGGTTGTGATTCGGGTGCCCCGTCCCTGCCGCAGAAACCAGGGCCGCGAGAAAAAGCAGAAGCCAGTCAGAGGCTGATTATCTCCACTCTTGGCGGCGGGGACTCTAGAGCAGATATCATAGATCTTGCCTCAATTAACATTTGAAGTCTCACCAAATTGATTTTGGTATATAATCGGCGAGCAGCCGGCTTCAGCCCGAGCCCCGCTGGGGCCTCACTCGACCAGCCGCCCCGCCAGCCGTTTTCGGTATTCCACAGCCGCGGCTCCAGCAATTAGTGCATACTATTGGCTGCTCCAGCTCGAGGCGGCACGTGCCATGTGCCATTAGTCGCCAGGTAGCACCTGTCAACGGCGCCCGTAGCTCCCGGCATCTTCCTGGCGCCAAGCGGCGTAACAGTGATTGATGACAGGTCAGGCCGGGACGGCCTTCCGAATTTCCAATTCTACCACAGGGAAATTTCTCATTTCTTACAAGTCCATTCTCATTTTTTTGCAACGGGACAACGTGTTAAGTTTATATATTACTCTGCGTGACTGCGCAGCGAATGGTGATGAACCAGGCCACGTATCGAACAGGAAAAATGTTCATTTGTGGGACTTATTCTCAACACCCCCACTCCCTTATTCCTCTTGTCATGGATCTGGGCCCAATGTCAATTTTAAGGTGGTATGATTCGGGGGGGG
>JABFEB020000008.1:18176526-18190807 GCA_019775895.2 Stomatorhinus ivindoensis
GGAATTATTCTCAAAACCCCCCCTCCCTTTTTCCTCTTGTCATGGTTCTGGGCCCAATTTAAATTTTAAGGTGGTTTTATTCCCCCCCCCCCCCCCCCCCCACACTTCTCATCCATCTCCCTACCCAACACATGCACCCCGAGCCGCAAACTTGTTAGTCCGTCATCGTCGGTACTTTTCATTTCAGTAGAGCGTAATGTTTTCTTGCCGTTTTATTCTGCGTTTCCTTACAAACACGTTATTTGTCATCACACGGATTTATGCTGTCAGTCCGCAGCCTTTACAGCACTATAAATAAATTGGGTAGTTACGGCTGGCGTGCAGGTATCGACGCGCCGAAGAATGAGCTCCGGCAGCTGCGACTGGGATCTACCGCGCCGGAAACAAAAAAAGAAATGCAGATGTTTTTTGGCGGCACGCGCGAGAGAAAAAGAGCATCTGTGGGAGCGGGCTAATGCTATGCCTCGGACTTTTGTGAGGGATTTTCTTGTCCCCGGGGCAGCCCAGGGGAGTACGCAGCACAGCACAGGACTGGTAAATAAATAAGATGCATTTTTTAAACAGTAAAAGGCTACGGGAGAAACATCTGGAAAAGAAACGTGTTAACATCTGCCAGGGACATGGGAAGTGCCAGAAAGTGTAAATTTCATGTAGAGGGAGAAAAAATTATTATAACCGTAATTAGTGAATTAATTAATCTTTCTGATGGCATCGCTAAGCTAATGGGGGTGAAGGTATGATGTTTTAGCCCAGTGATTCTATAGTCTGGGAGAACGTCATAGATGATTATTCAGAAACATCATATATCTTTCTTCTCAATCTGTATTGGTGTTTTAGTTTCATCACCTTATATACTAATTTGGCAGCAATTCGCATTAAATTTACCTTTATTTATTTAGCAGATGTGCTTGTCGAAAGCAACATACAAGGGAGGCAAATAATACAGACATACAGCTGTCAAGGAATCAACCAGGCATAAGTGCAGCTTGGCTGAGCTTACAATTAATGCCCAGGTGCCAGTGAGAGTGAAACTGGAGCAGGAGCTACACAAACATAACACCAAAAGAAGCAAGAATCTAAGACTGCTAACATTAAGCAGATTGTGCGACATTAAGAACAGTCAGGCGACATCGAAAGGCGTCAGGTTAGTAGAGGGATTCCTAGAATAGATGGTTCCTGGGGCGTTTCTTGAAGGTGGAGGGGGAGCCTGATGCTTGGGTGTGGTTCACCATCAGTGCATCATAATTCAAAGTACGTGAGAAGTTAATGAAAATGGAACTTTTGCGTTGCTCGGCTTCCCTTGTACTTGTCACTTGATTCTTTAACAGTCAATCGTCTATCATACTGGGGGTCTGATTGGTGCTGCAGGCTCTCCAGGTACCAAAGAAATATCTACCAGCTGTGGTTACACTCTCGCAAAGGGACGGGATGCATTTTCACACATCTGACCATCTCCAGGTCAGCAAAAAGAGGCAGTCACTCATCTAAAAAAAAGTAAATAAATACTACTCTCCTTGTGTAATGTCTGGATGTTTGTGTGTTCATTTAGTTTCACGCAAATTACCTGGCTTCTGAAGCACTCAAACCACTTCGGGTTAACAACCACCTAAGTGGAAATATCATCCCAGGTTAACAGAATTTACTATAAAAAATACTTCCATTGGGATTCACATCGCAGACGGGCGGGACAATAACGCAGCAAGGTTCACTTTACATAATGATCTGCTTCGCAGGCAGAAACGGGAGTGACGGCATTTTTGGAGCCCAGTCCTCTTTAAATCAGAGCCCAGAACTGAGATCAGCACTTTTGGTCCAGTTTGGCAGCTTTGAAGGTTTCAAGAATTGTCAATGCCGCTCCTCATATACTATGCAGCATCCGATACACTTAGCGGTGTATTCTATAACAGTGCTATTTAACAAGGAGCGGAAGGAAAGAGGGAATCTGCTGCTGAGTTTCTGAAGATGAATATTTGCAGCATGGGGGGGGGGGGGCGGTTCATAATCCATTGCCATGTTACTTTGTGCTTCATGCAAGGGACATATGTGGTCCCTCACAGAATGCCGCTTGTTCCCCTGCCGGTGCTCTATGCGAGCTGGGATCAGCTCCAGGGCTCCAGGAACCCTGACCAGTTTCACCATTTGGGAAATGGCCGAAGATTGATGATGGATGGATGGATGGATGGATGGATGGATGGATGGATGGTTGGATGGATGGATGGATCTGTTTATCTGATCCCTCGCGTCAAGCCAGTTTCAGCTCAAATACGTTTAGATCCTATATTTTACTGAGACAACGATCAACACAGAAAAGCAGCGATTTTTGTTCTTGATCATGCCCAGTAACCAATACTGGATTCGCAGTGGAATTTTAGCTGGGCCTGTGGTTCATATATAGTATAACTAATGTATAACAGGAATACATACAGCAGGCTGAGAACGGAGCCAAAAAATATCATTAAAAAATGCAAAATTTGGAAAAACAGTCAAAAAATAATAGGCAATATGACTGATCTGAGAGAGCAGTCTGTAGATTATCAAAGTGCCTCGCTGTGAAATATCTAATATCTATATTCATCTCCTACCTTCCAGCAGCACAGCTGTAACCCTGTTTTACGTCTCGGTATAATTGTATTTTATCGATTCTCTTTCGTTTTTGCCGGACTCCTAGATACCACCATAAAAAGCGTCCAAGATACAGTGGATTTACCTGTATAAATATTTCAATAAAAAGATTGTCGGAGGCAGCTATGCGTTTTTCAGTCTGACTTTCAACACTTGATCCCCTACTGCGAATGTTATTGATGTCTCCAGCTGGCAATGCTAATGCGGCGGCCCATACTGATGTCGTTTTTACTTACTGTGCAGAATATTACGCACTTTGAAGGGTGAAAAAACAACAGATTTTGGTAAACAAAAGGCCAGATATTGAATCGAGTGTGCTGGGTCAGATCTATAATTTGAGACGCCGACAGCACCGTGCTGGGACAGGCGAGTGGGCGCACGTGGAAATGTAGAAAAACTAAAAAAAAAAAAAAAAAAATGTACCTTGTGGCAAGTCTAAATAATAGTTTTATTATTCATTGTGTATTGTTAGGATTCTGCCCATGGGTCACATGACCTCTGCCTAACAGGGCTGAGGCGAAATATGCATTCGTCTGCAAACCATAAATGAAAGGAGGGAAAATACACACTTGAATCATACTGGCAATAAAAGGTCATATGATAAATTATAAAATGTGATGTATTTTTTAAAATATATAGTTAAAGTGTACTGGGAGAAAGTCAGCTAAAAAACGTTACATTTTATAATGTGACCTTTTATTGTACTCACATACACACACACACATGCAAACACCCATAGGTGTTAATAGTTTCCAGTGGCAAGGCGCTAAAAAGCTAATTTGCAGTTGTGTTTCCAGCCTCCCAATTTTGCTTTGGAATGCATAGCAACCCCCCCACCCCTGCTGCCCCGAATCTTTGAACGGCCCCCTCCTCTGTAAACCGTAAATCCTCACCTTTGAGGTAGCAATCGTCCTCATCCTCTGAGGTGAGCCATGAGGAAGAGTGGGCTTCAAAGACAAGGGGGGGTTCTGAAGACAGTCCTCAAAGCGGCATGAAAAATGGTCGCCACCGCCACCTTACCGCCGGTTCAAAACAGCACCTGCCACAAGCAGACTTTTGACTCATTGCGGCCTACTCAGAACTTTTGTAGCTTGTAATATGAACTGCATATTTGTGAATTGCATATACATTTACAAGTGGTTCTCTTTTTCTGGAACGTTCCGCGAGTGATTACCCGACGCAAATAGACGATTTGCCGAACGGCCCTGATTAATCCCACGCCAGTGTGCATGTTCGCGGCTGCAAATGTATGAACGGCTTTTCTTTCCCTTCACTGTGGTTTTTTCCTCATTCCCAAGCAGCACGCTGCCATTTTTTTTAACACCTTCTACCCATAGCCAGGTCACAAACAAACACGGCCTGCAATCAGACGAATGCGAAGCCTTTCGTCCTGTCTTTGTGCGCGTGTGTCAGAGAGCGCGTGTGGCTCAATCTCGTCTGTAAATGAGATAGCGCCCATTGCAGATGGCTCAATCTCGCACCGTGCAAGCAGGGAGTAATGTGTAGCATGCGAGGGAGCAGCTGCGGCCCACCAAGGGCCCAGGTCCGGGAGCTGGGGTCACTCGATAGGTTCCTGCCCGCCTGCGATCCTCTCATCCCTCAGCCACTTCTCCCTAATAGACTGAACCGCGGTGTCTGTGTTCTGAACCCAAAGCTATTACTCTCCCCTTGTGTGCATGCAAAGAGACACTCTGTCCTCTATGTGCCGGGGGGGCACAACAGTGTCTACAGGCTGAGGGTGACATAAAAATCTCAGCATGCACTTTCCGCCATGCGTCCGCGCATGTAGCCATGCGACGAGCCGGAATGACATCTGCGATGCACCTTAGCCTCTTCGCTTCCCAAAATACACTCTGGATCAGGTCGACTCTAACTGGAAAAGTACTTATTAAAAATGGATGGAAGGGCTGTTTTATTTAACAGTGTACTGTCAGTTGAAGACATTACGATATATTGTCCCTTTACTTTATACTTGCCTGTTGATTAAGTTGCATCATTGGGAATGAGTGCTAGTTATTTATTTTCATAATATTAAACAAAGTGTTACACACTCTCAGCATCTGGAATCAAATAGATGAGAGGAGATTTCTTGTCTTCTTGATGCATTTTCAGCTGTGGATCGAATTACATTTATGGCGTCTGCATGACTTATGAGCTTCCTTGATTCTAGCTTCGTCCCCTTCAGGCTTATAAAAACAAGCTCAACATCTCCCATGGTAGCAACCACAGGTTAGGGTCCACACGGTCAACTGATGCAACCACATAAGGGACACAGTTTGGGTCACAAGTGCTTATGAAGGGAAGAAATCACTGAAATGACAGAATCACTTTTTTTTGCAGCAATATTCATTATTTGAATTATTTAATGAAATTATATTGTGAAAAGAAATATCTTCCATTGTTTCGTTAATTGAAGGAACACTAAGTTTTCCCACAATAATGTATGGCATTTATTTTCTGCTGGAGAGAAAGAGGGTATAATTTCAGCTACATTCAGCTTAATTTCAAAATCAGCTGGGACCTCTAAACTACAGAAGTTTCATGCAAGACTAAAGTGTGCTATAAACAAGGGAATGTTTTGTTCACAAAACACATCATTATTAAGTCTTTAATACACATGAATTTAACTGTCACCAGGGGTGAGAGAGCCAGTTTTGGCATTAGGAAGAGCATTAACAGTAAGGGACTGGAGCAGGTATGACAGAATGATGACAGATTATCATGCTTTAGCAGTCACAACAAACTCTTCTGCTGTTATATTTAAATTTTGGACATTTTGCTTTTAAAACCCCAGGTCAGGATAAAAAATACATTGATATTTTGAAATGTAGCAGCTTGGAGCTGTAAGAAATACAACATTTTCCACTGCCAAATGTTCAGGAAAAGTTTTCGTGATTTTATATATCTATTTTGTATGCCCTTGGCCATGCAGTGTGTGTACACATGGAGGCTTTAAAATACTGACCCAGCAAAGTACTCATGGTGTAACCGCTAAGAAACAATAATTTAAATAAATTGCAGGGTCATCATTAATCGTATTTGTATAGCAATTTATTTTTCCCCTGAAGCAGCGATTGGACACGAGAGGGGAAATGTCAGGATATCTGCTACCGACTTTGCAAAGGGAATTTTCTTTTGCAAAAACAGCTGTAATTCGTGCGCTTCAAGGCCTCACGGCGGCGGCTTTTCCTGGTCGCCACATCTGAGCCTTTGGGGGCCTCATGCGCCTTTACTCCTGATCCAGTGTGTCATCAGCTTGCATTCGCCAGGTTTTCTCACCCTATCATGCTGCAGGTGAGATTTAGGCTACTTCTGGCGATCAGTTACGGTCCCTTCACTCTCTCGTGCCCCCCATAGGAGAACCAGCGCTGCGTGTTAGTCGCACTTGCGCTGCATTTGTCACTTAACTCACAGGTAATGCAACCGTGTACGCACTTTGCTATCCATATTATCAACAGAGGTTAAAAGAAGATACCAAACATCTATCATGCCAGCATATTCTAGCACTGGGGGGTACACGGTGCCAACCAATATGCTGTCATTGTGTTGCAGGGTTGGTTACTCTTACGCATCTGTCATGACACCCATACTTTCAGACTCAAGCACACGCAAGAAATTTTACGGCAAATCTATATTATTCCATTATAAACCCAAAATTAGCTACATGAAAAGCGTTGAGGTCATTATTTGCAAACCCTACAGACTATTTACAAGGTAATAAAAATGTTACATGCATGCAAATGCTTGTGAAGACTTGTCTGGAATTGAAAATCTCACTCAAGGCAGATGACCAAAGTTGGCCGCCCTGGTGTTGTATTGTAGCATCTTATAGTGTGTAAAATGTCATGTGTTATATATAGCCTATATGCTGGGGTGTGAATGAGTTGAAGGTTGTGTTCGGTGTGGTGTAGTGCTGAAAATAAACTGGCACTGAAGATCAGCTGAATCCGTCTAGTTCCGTTACAGCGGCTGCGATGCCTGGGTCCGCCAAGCAGTACAGCATGCTTCATCTTTGGCTGAATTTGCAAGATCACACCCAGCTGTACACGTGCGTCGTAAACAAGTCATCTCTGTTGCCTGCTCTAGGTGGATCTAAACCAGCTTCATAGGTCTGAAAATGATTCTTCTTGGCTGGTTATGATCGCACAGGGTAATTTCTTAGTCTGTCATTCTTTGCCTCATGATTTATTCATTACGCAATCTTTTAACCAAGCGAATTGTTTATTTAAATTTCTAATTCTTCTGAAATATGGATATACAGTTTGCGCACCACCAAAATGCTCTGATGGAGTTAAAACAGATAATTGGGATAGATGCATATATAGATACTGTATATAGGCCTACATGTTTCAGGTGTACATATACATAACAAGTCTTTCCCTTTTCTTGTTGTCCTTTGTGGAGGTTATTCAATATACAGTTAAAACAAACAGCAGACTCACATTTCACTGTAGATGAACCACTCGGAGGCGTTCAATCAGTATTCAGAGCAGTACAGGAAACGGAGGCATTACAAATGCTAATGTTCACACAGGGCATATATTTTGCTGCACTGTTAAATGAGAAGTTTTATTTTCTCCTTCTAGAGGTATTGTTTGCAGCCTGCACATTTTCTGAACTCCCATGTGTGGCAATCAACTGCTCCCCAATTATCAGTGTTCTGCATTCATTTCTCTTTTTCTTATAATGTCAAAATCGCGAACAATTTCTTGCAATTTCAAACTGAGATGTGGAGTTAGAGGCTTGCTCTACACTTAGACTGTAAAAATGGCACAATTTTATAAGCCGTGTTAATAGCTTATTTAGATATAGGATTTTTTTTTTACATTTCAGGTTGAATACATACTGTAGGCCTATATCAGTGCTCTGAGACCAGCCATAATATTGCAAGAGATATTTTGTGGATGTAATGAAGTTAAAACATATCAGTGTGAGTCAGTAAGGATAATCCAGTTCATCCTGCAAAATCATATATAGAATTAAGGTATGGTTCAGCTGCTTTGGTATTTTCAAGGTCATGGCAAGCAGCACCTATTCAGTATCTATTCACTCAATGTGTTCACTAGCTTTCAGGTTATTAAAAAAAATTCACTCATCACATGAACACAGGTCACCGCAATACTGGCTCCTCGTCATTCACACCAAGAATCAGTAAAAGCCTATTAACGCATTAGCTTACAAATGGTAGAAGCTTGGAGAGCAAAGTAGGCCCTGCTGAAGAACAGCTATCAGCGTGTCGTAGCACATTGTAATAAAACTGAGCCGTGTTAATATTTAACTCCCGCTGCTGGACTAACACATAAATATTAACAAAGCATTTTGATTTTCAATGTGGGTCCTTCTCGTGCCACACTACACTGTCTCACAGTCAATGGTGGAAAATTCATGCAAATTCCCAGCGTATACAGAATAACTATGCAGCTTGATAAAGTGATGTGTGTCCATCTGAATTAGATTAGGCTTCATATGGGGCGTTCACAGATTTTTGGTATTATAATTTCACAAGTAAATAAGCAGCAATGAAGAGCTGTCCAGTTTTGTGACCTTTCCCATGATAGTGCACGGCCGTACGTCAAAATCTGTTTTATCACTCTTTTACCTGGGAATTTTGCCACAAAATAAACATTTATATTGTAAGCACTGCACCCATTCAGTAAAAAAGCCAGCCATATGTGACATAATTTATTAATAGCGACCAGTCAAAAATGTCAGCTTTCATCTATGCACGTTGAACACAATGTTTAATGCATTGCTGTACTCAATTCGGCGCAGCTTAGTTTAGTTACTGGTTTGCTCCCCGTTGTAGCACGTTAGCCGCTGACAGCAAGGTGCAGGGAATGCAAATTGGCTCACGCTCCCTTAGCATGGTACAAATGGGCGGACTCTCACATCCGCCTATCCGATTGTCAGCCAGGCAGTGACAGGGAATAAAATGCTCCTCCTAGCTTATTATGTTTGCTCAGTAAAGGCTATAAGCAGAAAGACGGAGTCGGTTCTCAGGCGGCTCACTGGAGAAGGCAAACGCTCCTTTTTATCTCATTCACGTTGGTATGGGGTTGTTTTAAATAGCAAAATGTAGAGAACACATATCGAACAGCAACAAAAATAACTAACTTAAAAGGACCAATAGTGATTGACCTATACCTCTTCAGTAGTCTATAAGTCTCGGTTACTGTGGTTTTGACAGTCTCTGACTACCGCCCTCTACAGGTCCACACTTGTACCAGAGGCGCCATGTCCCTCAGGTGTATGGTTGCTGACCTATACTCCCTCCCTGACCACTGTTGCACTGACTCCCATCTCTCCAATGAGCACGTTAATGGAATATAATAAATCGGTGGTTTTCTGGGTTCTGGAATCCTACTTTTCATGCCCCAATGGGTCCGTCTCAATTTATGAGATTTAATGTCTAACTGTGTGCCTTGGGCTATCGGCTAGTGCCGCACCTAAAAGTACCAGGGCCGCCTCCCCCTGATGTGGGCAGGACCAGGCCGCTTACCCATAGGGGGCCGCCTGCCCAGATTGAAGAGCGTCTCTGGCCTTAACGACCTTCCCCCCCCGGCTCTTGCTCTTCATTGCCACTACCTGTGATGACCCTGATCGAAAGCACAAAAAAAAAAACTCCCCTGTAAGTGCTCCCGCTGAAAAGCCAGCCATGGGGGGCAGGGTACTCCCCAGAGCTAGGACCTGTCCTAATTGGCCTGAGCTTTCAGTAGTGTTGTAGTCAAGGCCGCCTAAACCGAGACCAAGACTGGTCGAGACCAAGACCGAGAACAGACCAGGGCTAGAATCGACATCACATTACTCAGATCAACGGTAGAGTGAAAAGGAATTTCTGTAAAGTGTCATTACTCATTAAATCAAATTCATGTTATCTTTTCAATTATATTGTCCATATGTTTCTCATTAAAAATCTCCCACATTTGTCATAGTTGCGAGGCCTGATGGAAAATAATATTCTCAGCAATCCTCTACTATAACCATTTTATCTGACCTCGTCAAGGGAAAGAGATTGGATGTACCAGAAAGATGTTCATATTAAGTCTCTTATACCAGGGACAGAGGCCTCGGGTAAGCTATGAATATGGCTATGTAATGATCCTTTGCTTTGAATTGAAGAGAATGAGCATCCAGATTGACTTGCACCTCCAAGACTATGCTTTCTAATGAATGTAAAATACCAAATTTATTTGAATTATAATTATGCTATAGACTTTGCGGACATTTTCTGACATTTCTTTGCCAACTTCGCTATGATGCAATGTGTATGATGTGTGTGGACTGTGAAGCACTGGCAGTGTCTGTTGATAAAATGTATACAATGTAATGTTTTTAAAATAGATGCATCTAACTGGTTGCATTTGAACTGAGGTGCGTAATAAATAATGATACTGTTCTGTGAGGATTTGCTGTTTTCTGTTTTTCCCCATCCCATTGAGACCGCTATGTCCAAAACCAAGACAAGACCGAGACCTAATAGAGTCGAGACCAAGACAAGACCGAGACCAAATAGAGTCGCGGCAACAAATTGGTCTCGAGACCAAGACCGGTCTCGAGAATTACAGCACTAGTTTTCAGAATGGATGAAGACCATTCTGGGGGGGTCACTTTCTCAGTCCTACTCCTGGTGCTCAAAGGGGTACACACACTTACAAAAACCACTGGCAACAGCTCACTGCAACGGCTGCTTCAAATCATTACATCACTCACCCACTTTCATACAGTGAAAAGAATTTCATAAAAAATAAATGACAATCAAGACAAAGCCATTGTTATTTACCAGAATTTTAGGTTAATCCTGTAAAGTCTTACAATATCAAGCCAATATTTAAGTAAACAGCATAAATTAATCCTGCTACAGTATTAGAATCCATGTTGAGGCGTGTCTTTAATTTTGAAGACCGCAATTAAGGGGACTTTTTCTAAAAACCGTAGTCAGAATAACTGAGACAGAATTTGTTGAAGTTGAGCAAAAATGAGGCAGATGAAAATGTTTCATTGTTGTTATGTCTGTGCACCTTTGGTTTGACTAAACTGTGGTCTGTGTGTTCAGTCACCGGCTGACTGCTACCACCTGTTGGTTACCTGTCCAGGACTGAGTCTCTCTCTCTCTCTCTCTCTCTCTCTCTCTCTCTCTCTCTCTTTCTCTCTCTCTCTCTCCCTTTCTGTAGGCAACATAATCAGCGGCTTATTTAGGGGAGAACAATATCGTGTTACTATGTCCTGAAAAGGAATAATAGAGTTACCCAAACAGCACCACACCAAATCTAAGGGTTAACACAGGGAGGTCAGACGCTGGACGGTAAAATCACACATGGTGGGTAATTTATATGACACTAAAGACATGTGAGGATTGTACAGGGTTCAGGCAAGACACATAACACGACACACACATGCTCAACAGTAGGGAAATACTACACGAGTGCTTACAATAATAAAGACATACAAGGGGATATTTACCTTACTTGCAGGCTAGGACATGCAGACCCCACCAACGCTGCAATACCTAGCTTTGTAATACATATGTTTATATGATTGAACTGTTTGCTATTATCATATAATATTTGTCATTAATGTATACTAAAGCTGTTAATGTTGTAATTCTACATGTATCTGCATAAATCTGTACGTATGTGTTTGCTGTGTATAAGATGCCATTAAGAATTCAGCAGAATGTCTTGCTTCACTGGTTTCCATGTAATGCAGTGCTGTAGACCCACAAGCCTTTGACCTGGGGTGTATCGGGGGCAAATCTAACACACAGCCCCCCAAGAAAGCGAAACACGTTGAAAACGAGCATGACATCCCCGCGTCTGGAAAAAAAAAAGGCAGGAGGCCTTAAACTCTAGCAAACCGATTCCCATTTGGCTCAATTAAGTCTGAGAGTGGAGCCATCAATGGGGGCTACCCTTTGTACGGAGCCGCCCCGGGGCATGCTGGGATGGCAAACAGAACGGGAATAATCAAAGTCAATAATTAGCTGGCCTAAAGAGGCGGCCGATGGCGCGTGGCGCTTGGCTCGCCAAGGCGCTAACACGTTCAGATAATTCACATCCCCTCTAGGAGAAGCTCTGTCATTACCTACATTTGGCATCAGCCCTCGGCGGGTGGGGAATTAGCCTCGGTGCAACAGATAGCAGTGGATGCAGCATGCTTAATCGGGATGGGGAGGGGGGCACGTGGGCGTGCATGCGTGTGTTTTTGCGGTAGGGGAGTGGCAGGGGTAAAGGAGGAATGAAATGAGGGAAGGAAGATACAGATATTTTGTTTTTTCTGGGGTTTGACTGGCATCCTCTGGATTCAGTGGGATTTGGGGGGGGCTGTATCTGGACCTCAGTCAAAGTGCCTGGGATCTGGGCTGCAATGCTAGCAGACCTGGCATCCAGTGGAAGGCCTCGCAGATGTGATGGAGAGACCTTGGAGCAGAACTGAAGCTCCAGACTAGGAGGTGAAAACACATCAAGCCCTCAGCAAGTGAGGCTGCAGTACTTCATCTCATTAAGGTTAAGAGTGGATAAGTGTGGACCTGTTCTCCAGCAGCGTGTGCTCACAGCAGAGCTCCTAGGGTGATTTTCATGATGACAAAGCGAGATGTACGGAGGCAGCGGCCGCAGACAGGGCACCAGGCAGCTTGTTGGGCGCATCGCTGAGGGTGAGTTGTGTTAACGACGGCCATCGATGCTCAGCCAAGGTGCCATGTGAGGGAGGCGGTCTGGCTCCTGATCGCAACGTCGGATTGGCCGACCTCCAAACCCATGAGCCTAAACTCTCCCTTGAAATAAAGATATTAAAATATAGGCAATGCTGGAAGCGGGCCAGCAGAGGATGCTCTGACAGCAGAGAAACACTCCACCTGTATAGTTTTACAACTCAGTTATTCAGCTATTAGCACATAGCAGCATCCGGTCATGTTAAAATAAACCAAAGTGAACTAAAAACTAAAATCGAAATGTGGCGTTTGCAATTATAATCATTAATGTGAGCCAGCGAGAAGCATGGCAACAGCCCAGGGTGAAGTTGGGGCCACTTTATGTGTTGCCATGACAACTCGAGCCTGCAAATAACACAGTCAATGAGACATTGTTGACCTCCATTAGATTAAATGTCCTAAACCCTCTTCGTTCATGGTCCTAATCTAAGGTAATCCTTAACCCTGTAATCTCCCACATTTAACATATAACTAAGCTGTTGTTTGCTTAAAGCTTATCACGTGACGACACAATTGTAAGCATCATCGAAACACTGATGGTCAAGACCTCACATTGTAGAAGCAGACGTGAAAAGCCCGTCTTGGAGAAAAATTTGGCAACACATGCAGGGAAACGGATTCCCATCAACGGACTTCTGTGCTTACAAATAGTGCGGGCAGCCAATTATAATGCATGTGTTTTTATCTTCCAGTGCTGTTTGCATTGACATTTATTTATTTAGCAGGCACTTTTGTCTAGAATGATGTACAAGTGAGGATCACAGTGCAGGGTCAGCCAGAGTCCCTATTAAAGGGTCTTGCTCAAGGGCCCAATGGTGACATCAGTCTGCCAGATTTAGGATTTGAACCTCCAACCTTCATCTCATGGAGCCCACACACCATCCCAGGTGGAGGCTGCGTTAAAGGGGAAGGCAAGATTTGCAGTCTGCAGAATTTGATCAAGATGAAAACGTTATGACCTTGTGTCTCTGAGAGAGAGAATGCATGCTTTCAAAGGGGAGCCATTGGGGAGATTACACAGCGTCAGCTTGGAGACAGCCTGGTTACCACCTCTCTGAACAGTACTTAGATGCAGAGTACTGTTCAGGTACCGCACAAACCACCTCTAGTAGTCATACTTGAAATATAATCAAAATAAGTGTCATTTTTGTGTGCATTGCCGTCAACATATGAAAAATTGCAAATTGCATAATAAATCAAAAATAATAAAACTATAAAATATAAAAACGCCATAGGTTTCTTTGCCTGATGTGTGTTTTGAATTTAAAACGGAAAGGCGCTGCAAAGTATGCTGCCTTGATTGTCTCATTGTCTGCCCCTTTCTTCAATAATTCAGCATATCACCATGTTTATTTTTCAATATTTATTTGTTGTCAGATGCATTGGGAAGCCTCTTCATCAGCTTCCACTCCCTGGGTGCGGCCTGCATCCCGGGCTTCGCATCACCGGCGCTGCTGTGGCACTTTCACGTGCGTGACTGCCCCTCTCCACACGTGACACCACTGCCCCGCTTTGTCACTGACTGTCACCAACCCTCTTAGGCCCTCCCCTGACACACTCAGACACCCCCCCCCCCATAACAGGCGATTCCTCGACTCGCTTTCCCCCATCTTGTGGTTCTGTACCGGCCAAGGCAAAGTAGGTCGTCTGTTGGGATCGATGCGGAATAAGTCGGTTTGTATTTATTTATGTGTCTCCAAACACGTTCCAGCCGGAGCGCTGGTCATTATCACGCACGCCGATCCCATTAGTGGGGGGGGGGGGTGTCTCCCGACTGTCGGATTACGTTCCAAGGGAAGCGGGATGTGTGAATTACGTGTGGCGCACTTCGTATCCCCCTTCGATGGCCATCGTCGTACGACGTGCGCAATGGACTCTGATGCTTGTCCAGAGATTTTCCACGGGGCTGCTTCAAGCCTTATGAAGTGCCTGATGTTTATTTGTTTGTTT
>JABFEB020000008.1:18220563-18237483 GCA_019775895.2 Stomatorhinus ivindoensis
AAAGTGTGAGGCTGGTGGGGGTCTAGAGAAGCCGGTTGGTCCCGACATGCGACGTACTGAGATCACGGGACGCCACTGGACCACACGCATGACGTCACAACAGGAAGCCAGAGAGATTCCAGTGGTTTGTGCGTGTGTGCGCACGTGTGTGCGTGTGTGTGTGTGTGTGCATGTGTGTGTTTTAGACCAGCCACAGCTCCACAGGGCCCTTGCTGGAATCCCACATTCAATTATGCTGACAGTCAGCCACGGACCCCCCCCACCCCACCCCCTTGCCACACACATCAATATCACTTGGACCTGGAATATCGCTTGGAATATTCTTGGATTAGGAAAAATCCCTCGCAGGTCCTTGGTCTTTTTGTGGGACGTGCCAACACGCCCAGATTGGCCAAGCTGCACAAAACACGTTAATGATGATGTACATTGCCGTTGGGGAGAAGGAGGCAAAACGCAAAAGCAAAGTAAAAACCCAGATAGAGCGGAGGAAGCACTCATCTCCTAGGTGATTACAGTGAATCTACAGCCTGCTGTCATTATAGGTCCAAGGGTCAGTTCCCGAGCAGACTCCCCCTTCTGAAGTCACTGCAGATACAGCGGAATAGTGCTGCATGATCACAAGCTAGGGGCTGAAATAACAGCTAGTTGAAAGATTTGGCAATAACTGCCAAGCTTTGTGTCAATAACCTGCCTCTGCACTTGTTTCGCACTCCGTGTAACCGATTCCCTGAAATACCCCTTCATAAGCGTGCGTCGCGGGATCAGCGAGAAGAAAAATGAGCGTGGGTTCGAACAGGAACCCGCTGCGGACCAGAACACATCCGAGCGCAGGAAATGAAATCCAAACGTGGACCTGCAGGCATTTTTGAGCATCAAACCCAATTTCAAATCATGTCAAAACTGTTGACATATGGATTTCGCAAACATTTACACGGACCTCCTGACATCGCCTCAGATCCATCGGCCCGACTGTATTAAATGGGATCCAGCCACGGGCCTTTAATCTCGTCCAAATTCACAGCTGGTACCCAGAAGCCACATGCTCCCAGACGCTTGACCCGCCGGTGTCCGGTGTCTACCTGGAGCCGTCTGGCCACCTGACTACGGAGGCTTTGAGAGATTTACAGCCCCCAGAAACACCCTCCTCCGTTTCAGGCCGGAACGGACCCCGCATTCAGAGCCCCCACACCGTGGGCCAGATGCACTAACCCCAATCTTCTGCAAATGGCTCTGTGTTTTTCTGCCCTTAATTATGCTTTGAGAAACAAGGAGGATAAATCTTCAGAGCAGCCAGGATGCCTGCAAATTGGGATGAATTCCTACCCTATGTCATATCAGACACGAGAACGCAAACAAAGGGCTGTTTTCGTACATTTCTTGTGCTCCTATTCCCAATAAAACCAGTACAGCTCGTTAAAACCTGTTCTGTTATTCCTAATTACGCACAAAACTGTTCCAGCAGAATCAGGGATTCAAGCTGAAGGGTAAATTGTAATTTTTTTTTTTTACAGAAAAGGAATCGGCAGAGTTAATGAAAGCTTCCACCAATACCTTATTGCGTCTGATGTACAGCTGTGGAAAAAATCTAAAAGAAATATTTTTAAACAAACCTGCATTTTTAAACCTTGGTTTAATCTTGGCTCTGCTGGCAGAAGGTTACACTGCATGGCTGGCTGCTTCCGGGTTCAAAATTTCTAAGACAGCTGTACACAAGAATAAGGTAAAGCAGGAAACACTGGGAAAGAGCAGAAACCAGCCAGGTAAAGGGTGGAAGCGACATTATAATGGCAGAGATGACCGTTAACTTATCCGACAGTTTCTTATAAACTGTAGGATGACATCAAGTGACCTTCAAAAGGAATGGGAAACATTGAGTGCAGGTGTGAAGTGCACTGCTAAGACAGTTCGTATCAGGCTCCTAGAAGCAGGACTAAAGTCCCATAAAGCAAGGAAGAAGCCCTTCATTAATGAGAGGCACAGAATATATTATTCACAGACGCACACCCATAAACCAAGGAATGAGTTAAACTAAAAATTGAGCAGTGGTCTCTTAATTTTTTCCACAGCTGTATGTAGAGGTTACGATGGTCAAAACCAATTTTTGGATCAAACCCATAACTTCAGATACATTCTCCCAACCAAAAAAAAGCATTAAACTAGACATTCAAGTAACGGCCACTATTTTTTTCCTCATTGTACAATGTCAAATGCAAATGCAATGCTGGACCCTTTTGCAGGGATCCAATTTAGCATGTGCTCAATGCTGATGCTAATGCTAACGTGTGGCCTAGATGAAGCTGTGCTCATTAGCAGATTAGCACCGTCCACACAGACAGGGTGCCACTCCTAGCATGAAGCAGCTGGGTTTCTCTGGGTCCACAAGCCGGCAGATTTCACTTTGTGTATATATATGGCTGTAAGCATGTCATGTTTTTAAGTCAGTTTTAAGTCCTCCACATCAGTAGGGGGAGCTCATTAGCCATGTTAGGAAGAAGCAGCCCTGGCTCTAACTTTCTGCTGTGGGGTGATGGAGACACGGTTATGCTATGAGGTTCTAATGTATATTTTGATTTTGTGAGGAAACTTTTGGTTTTGTTTGCCTGTGTTCATGGTTGTTATACTATTAGAACCCCAGCCTTTTGGGATGATATACATGCGTCACTTAAAAAAAAAAAAAAGTAAGTTCTATATTCATATACTATTTTTTAGCTTAACGATAACTGTTGCTAGGTAAGGTGTTACCTCATGTACAACATTTGCTTTTTGAGAAGCACAGTTGAACCTTAAAGGCCATGGCTGGTATACAGGACGTCTGGAATTACACGCAGATCCCTGCGGAGGGATCCTCAGTGGTATTGCCTCAGTAACCTAACAAAACACAATCTGGCGGACGCTACCCTCCACTTAGCTCCCTCCCCGGCACCTGTGGTCTGTCCCGAAAGTAACAATGGCAAAGGGCAGAGAGAAGCCTTACTTCAAAGACAAGTGTCTCGTTCGTCGGTCCCAGCGCATACAGGCTCTCCGGTTGGCCAATGGACCGCTGGTAGTCAAACACCGTCCCGGCAAACCAGAACTTTCCCGGCCAATCAACGGTCCAGTCTCCAGTCAGGTGGTATTTCCCCTTTGGGCTGCGGACAGCCAGGTAGCTGGTGGACGTCTCCATTTCACGCACAAGGACGCTGCGGGCTCCAGCTGGGATGGTGACTATGGGATAATACTCTGTAAAAAGACCAGGACAGGGAGTTCTTTCCACGTGGTTTTTCACGGATAATGCTGAGTCTTGCTCCTGAGTCACGCCTCCTTTTAATGTCACTATAGATGGAAAATACTCTAATGCCTCGAAGGCAGTCTGCTCTAGAGCAGCTAGTGAAGCGCCTCCCCATACCGTTTGCTCGGTGCTGCTGAAGATACTGGCCCTGGATGAACTTGCAGGTGGAATTGTCCCCCTTACAAATGCCACAGGCATCCAAAGACTCCCTTGAACCCAATACCTGGTCACATCCAACGGGCTGCAATCGAAGAACATACAATTGTCACTGGTCACTGAACCGACACCCTATTTCGGAAACGCCCATCCCAATGTGGGACCAGGCAACCTTAGAGCCCCCCCCCCCCTGAAAGCACAGGCCGCCACGCTGGATCGGGTTCTAGTATTTCATAGCTCACACACTCATGACGATTTATAGATCTCTATACATCTGAGCTGCATGTTTTTGGATCAGAAGAAGAACCTGAAGCATTCAGAGGAAACCAAGTACATCCACAGGGGACATGCAAACTCAGTACACAGACAGTAAGGCCAGGAATCACCCCCACAACACTGGAGGTGATGGTACTACCCACTGTGCTGGCTGTAATTAATCTTGTACCATAATAGTTATATTTTTATATAAATACTTGACACTACAGTGTATCAAAACACACTTTCTGTAGATCGCTGAATTTATGTAATGCTTTGTAACGTTAAGAAACATCATAGTACCTCGCACATGCCGTCGATGCAAACACCCCTGCCATGCTCCGAGCATGAGGTCCCATCCTTCACCTTACTGGACATGGCGAAGAAGAAGTCAAAGTCCTCAGCAATGCAGTAGAGCTTGCAGATATCTTTCACTGGGTGGGCATGACAAGAAAATGGCCACAGTCAAGAGTCAGAAAAAAAGGCAGGAATCTATCTGCAGTTCAATCACCCTAGCCAGGAAGGTCCTGCCCTCAACCTGTAACATCTAACACAGTCTCTGTGTCTGTGACATACAGGGAAGGTACAGCTGTACCTATCAGGGTGGCAATTGAGGTATTCTCTGTCCCATAATGCCGTGCAGAGAGCTCCACAGATCCACTTTTACAACTGAACTGGAACTAATGACTTTAACAAGAGCATAACGTCAGCCTCCGTGTCTCCTGAAATCCTACACATATAACAAAAAGCTGCTCTGCTTTCTGTTTCTGTCTTGGCTAAATAGATTTGAAAGGCACTTGGAGTAACACCGTCAGTGGAGCGAGTACAAATCACAACAGTGCAGAAGAAAAGCACAGGAATGAAAGCACTGGATATTATCAATGGATTAAAAGCCTTGGATGAATTTACCAAAAAAAAAGAAAAGTGTGACGCCACCTGCAACTCTGACATGTTAAAACGAGCATGTTTGATTACGTTCTGACAGAAGCCGGGGGAAGGCGGAGACGCGGGCTCTGAACTTAAGCGCTGAGAGGAATTGGCTGCGTGGGTCTGGCACCTGCATCTGCTCACAGAGACATGACTGGGGGTGGGATAGGGTGGTGTGGGGGGGGGGGGATATGTTAATCCGGATTTCCCTGTTCTCCCATTTTTTTTTTTTTTTCTGGAATTTTCTTTTATACCGTATTGTAATTCAAGTGGGGCTGCTTGGAAATGCTAATATCAACAATTCATCAAAAAATGACAACTTATAATTCAATGCCTAGCCAGCAAAAGCAGTTACCGGTGCCCCCATAATTAAAGAAATAAACTAATCTGGACATTTCATTGGATAACACTCTTAAGAGTAACACGATACCCCTAACATCCTTTTTCATTTGCTTTTTATGAACCTTTGCATTTGATGACACAGAGCGTCATCGGGTGGAACCATCGGGTGAAACCATCGAAGTGAAACCACTATTTTGATTCCCCGAATGACAACGGAATAAATGTTACGAAAAAGTGATGAAGTGCTACGTTAAAAGGGGCTCCACGGAATCGCAGAACAAGGGCCATTTCAACAGCAGATGAACCTTCTGGAATGATCCCTAGTGGCAGGAGATTGAATTACAGTCACCGATCTGATCTTGCGTTCACATCTTACAGTGGCATGAGTGTTTGGTGTGTGTGTGTGTATTTTTTTTACTCCCAGACGCTGTGTATGAAACCTGCAGCGAAAGCAGATGGGACCCCGCTCTCATTTGCGAGTACATCCTGTCCCCTCGATGGCGGACCGTGTCGTCATCATCGTGCTATCTCGGCTACGTTGTTTGCTGCGTTCTACGGGACTTAGATCACAAGATCACAAGTAACTCTAGCCCCTGTCCGGATAGGCCGACAGTGTCCTGGGGGTGCCCACTGGTGAGATCAGCTCCCTGGCCTCCGATAGGAGCAGCCAGGTAAGCGTCCCCCCCGTTTTGGAACCGCGGCATTACACTTCCTCCCGAGCGAGGACTGACAAGAACGTGTTTCGCCAATAACCAACCATCTCCAGAAATCCTGGATGCAATGTCACATGACCACTGACAGTGATAGTATTCACCACCAGTCAAACCATGCATACATGTGGGGCACCCGTTTGGCCACCAACAGTTACTACATTAAATAAACTTACTCCATATTAAGGGGATGCTGAAGCAGTGTGTTCTGTAAACCCGGTACGATCTTCTGACTTTGCTCGCTAGACACTTGTTTAATTTTTGAAATATCTGGTGGGGGGAGGGGTTCCCCATTTTAACTTTCCGAGTAACAACCAACAACCAACCCGCTTCTGACCATTGAGGGTCTATCGGCTAGAGGACGGTACTTCTCGTAACGTCAAAAAAACGCCACGTGAGCGTGAACGCATTGGACACTACTCTGAATGAGGCCGAAAGGTCCAACGGGAAGGTTGGTATCTGCTGATTTAATGAACTGCCCCCTACATGGGTATATCTGTGGGTCAGTGTAATTCTTTGGCTCTTGGAGAGGAGCAGGTGGTATTTAGGGCTCTGCAGGAATACGGGACGGGGGGCCAGGCTGCTTGCCCACCTTCCACCTTTGTGTAGGGCTTCCACTTGTAGAACCAGCCGCGGAAGGGCTTGCTGTTGTACTCGGCGCACTGCTGGGCACGGAAGCTGACGCCGTTGGGTGGGCACGGCCTGGTGTTGCACAGCTGGTAGAGACGCCCGGCACCCGCACAGAACTTTCCGTTGTACTGCGGCCTGAGGAGGGAGGAGGTATCCAGTTGAGCATCCAGTTAAGCAGAGCTGGGAGAGGAGGGTGGGGGTGGGTGGCAGGGGGAGACGGGGGTCACATGGGCCAATCAGGTCACACCCAACAAAGGCGGGTCACATGGGCCAATCCTGTCTTAGGACCGAAACCAGTAACCTTTCTGTCTTACATCCTTCATCTGCAACATATATTTCCTTAACATTATTGGGGTAATTTTTATGCAAAGAACTGAGATACAGCAAGGGTACAACAAAGCTATTCAAATTACAAATTAAGACTTACAACTCAGACCCCTGTATTGTTATTTGCTGCAGGACCCCCTCACAGTCCATGTTTTTGCTCCCTCCCAGCTCCCTGTCAGACAGTTCACATTTTTTGCCATGGAACGGGAGGGAGCAAAAACGTGGACTGTGAGGGGGTCCTGCAGCAAATAACCAGGTTGGGAAACACTATTGTAACCTGCAAAGGAAGTCGCACAGAATTTCATGAGGCATGCAGTCCAGTTAAATGAGAACCTTCTGGGTGGGTTTCAAGTATGCTGACTCCAAACAATGTAACAAGAAGTTCAGCCTCATGGACCACGATCAGCTTTTGTTGTGTGCTACTTGTTAGCAGTCAGTATGACGCTATGCATCCGTCTAGGAGTCTTCTAACTGGTTACACTGGTCAGAGTCATGGTGGGGAAGGGGAGGGAAGATTGGAGTACAGCCTGGATATGATGGATAGTACACTTGATCAAATAAGTATACGTGCTATTGGCATTAGGGTGAGTCTGGCCGCCACATATCTGCAACTGATCAGCGCTGCTGTAAACTTTTTAAGTACCAATTAGTAATCACATCAATCTACAGCTGAAAGGAACGTGAATCACTATACATCACTTTCGGATCGTCTCCGAAGAATTCGTCTGCGACGTCCCACTAGCCACATCGCGGTGAGATCCGGACACGGGATCACAGCCTGATCCAATTACAGCTCGCGGCCGGAGACAAATCAGCCCATATGGTGGAGCGTTTAGGGCCGGGAGGCAAGCGAAACGCAATGCAGCATCGCTGGGCTGCCGGCTCGGTCACTCCTGCATGAATGGGGGTGCAATAAGAGGCAGGCTGTTAAAGCCACGGCGTTCAATTAATCCCTGCGTGCTGTGAAGTCAGAAGGGCAGGAAACAAACAAGTACCATCTGCAAAGGATCCTAGGTCCCCCCAGAAAGGAAAATAGAGGGTCATCCCACCTCTTCTCTACCTAAACCACCTTTCATCTCAAATCCCAAAGCCAGGACGAAAGTATTCCATAACAGATTATATGTACAGAACAATCTAAGTTAAGGAACTGAGCTGTGACAGAACATTGCCCAAAACAGGCTCTACTGCTGTACCCTAGAGCCGGTACCTGACCAGAATTTCTATACTAAACATGTCCAGCTGTATGTGTAGGTATATTACAAGTCATGACTTTTGTGTAAGCATCTGTTTACACAGACAATTTTACATACATTAACAAGAATGTAGTCTTTGGTTCCGTGAGGATACTTTAGACTCCACGAAATCCCTCAACACAGAAGGCCAAACATCTGTCCCTAAGTTCCAACCGCTAGGGGATGGAGTAGCGATATCTATCTCCATCCCATATGTCCAATATAAACCTTCTTTTAACATTTGGGAGATGTGAGTAATACAGCTGAGTCACTAACTTCATATTTTGGCAGGGTAGACTGCTACGAATGATAGATTTTATTACGTGTTTACAGACACGTTATAATGTATTATACATATTTATATGCAGTGTGCTTTTGTTTGATTTTAATTCCCTACTTTTGAAAATTTAAATAATGCAAAGCAGAAATGTCAGGCATGAACATGGCAGCCATGTGCAAGTTGGTTTCCCAGACAATGCTGTCCAGATAGCTACCGTTCCTGAGCCAGGCCATGAGAACGTTCTGCCCCCAGCAATTACATGGCATACTCTTCAGTCCATTAGAAGGTCTAGACCCCAGCCATTAGAAGGTCTACTCTGCAGGCCATTGGAAGGTCTAGTCCCCAGCCATTAGGAGGTCTACTCCTCAGGCCATTAGTCCCGGAGCCATTGGAAGGTCTATTCCATGGACCATTAGAAGGGATGGTCACTGAAACTCTTCCAGATTCTTCTAAGATCCATTGCAAGCTCCCCGCCAAAGAAGCATTCTTTTTTCCCTCTGACACCCAGACGGAAGCCTAGATGAAGCCCTGTAGATGTGACCTCCTGCCAGAGAAGCATTCCTTCTTCCCTCCTAGACCTAGATGGAGGCCTAGACGATCTGCAAAAACATGACCTGCAGCCTTTACACAGAAGCACCTGTGTCTCTCATAGCCATTCTCTAATCAGATTCCTTACCATTTAATTTCCTATTTGACACCAGATGTTCTCTCCCCTATCTCCACCCTGGGCTTTGCATGCAAGAAATGAAGCCACATATTGAAGCAATATCCCTAAACAGGTGGACTTCGGTTTTTCCGAGGAGCTAAGAAAAGCTAATTTGACACAGTGATTCTGAATAAATCCTCATGAATACAGATCACAGGTCTGTAATTGTGATTGGTTTCCAATCGTCAATCCAACGATGAACAGCCAAGAACCTGAGTCCAAAACCTCACCTATCCACTGTTTTAGATAGAGCTCAAATTAAGAGGAGGCTGTCCATAGATGTGTTATCAAAGAGAATCTAAACAATGGAATATTAAAGTAACTCAATGGCCTTTATCTGCAGTCCATCCTGCAGGCAGACAGCTGGCCTGTTGGTGTTAGACCAAATTCATTGGCCTCTTAATTAAACAACCCTCTCTTAGCGATCCCTGCTCCCGCATGCAAATCCCACCACGTCTGATATACTGTATGTGAGATTTTCAGAGACTGGCATATGCAGTGCTGAGCTCTCAAATTATCACTCAAATTATCAGAATATAAACCGCGATCTGTTTTTACCCTCAGCCGCGCATGCCCACATCTGACCACCTCTTGACTATGTCGACGTGCGAAGGTGATAAAAATTGCCGTTTGGCACCATGGTGAGGGACGTACCCTCGTTATCCAATTTGCTCACATGAACTCGGCAATACGCGGCCAGATATTCAGCCTAGGCAAGAGCTTCGGAAAGTCAGACAGATTCCGCCATTCAAGAACATACATTTGTTGTTTTTATCGGCTTAATTAATGGTTTACATTTCTACAGAATTGCGTCAGTTTTAAAACGACTGAGCCCAGGCTACGGCAAGGACGCGGATACGTACCTGGGGCTGTTGCAGTGGCGTTCCCGGTGCATCACGCCTCCTCCGCAGCTCCGGGAGCAGCCGGACCACATGGACCACGTGGACCACTGCCCGTGGATGGCTCTGGGCCCGCCCTCACCGAATGTCACACACTGTCCCCTCCGGCACCACTGGCTCACACATGGAGAGAGTGGGAAGAAGACAGAGTCAGCCACAGCAAGACTGGGGCGCCCCTATCTCCCTCCCCAGGTGGTGATTTGGGCCCGCGCCCGGTCCTGCACCTGGGACACCCACACCCTACTACCGCAAGCAGCACACACCCAAACCCCTCCCCCCCCCCACCCCGTATTCTCTCCTTTCAGAACGTACAGCACAATAAAGCTCTGCCCTCTTACACACTGAACACAAAGCCCTGTACTCCTAATACTGTGGGAGTGGGTGGTGGTCGGGGTCTAACAGCTGCCCATCTACCAAATGGGGGGAGGAGATAAAGGGCAACCCGGGGCCGTGGGGAGAGAGGTCACCCTCACCCTGTCCAGCCCGCAGCTCGTACCCTCCGCAGCTGGCATGAATTTCGTCTCACATCTGTGGCCCGCCCTGTGGCACCACAGTGATTTGCAGATGTCCTGCGTGGGAAAGGGACGGCCTCTTAGAATGAGCATCAGGCCTAGAACTCGATCTCCGCTCCTAGGGACGTTCCCCAGGCTGAGGGTCGGACAGCCAGCTCTGGGCGCCCTTCTGAGGCGACACACAAAACTGATCACAGAAAATATGTCAAGTCTATCATTTACACCTCCAAATAAATATTCATCGTATTATGATTATTTAATGCCGCTTCGATAACTTCCGTTTCCTACCTATCCAGTTGGGCAGTTTCAGTAAAGAAACTCAAATGTCTGCAAATTCCATTTTTTAAAGGGTGATGTGTGGCTCTGCAGGCTAGGATGCAGTGCCTGTGATTGGAAGGTTGTTGGTTTGAATCCCAAGGTTGGCAGAATGATGTCACTGCCAAGTCTGAGAGCAATGTCTTTAACACCAGTTATTCCAGGGACTGCCCTTTAAAAGTACATCGATTTGGATAAAACTATGTGCTAAGTTAGTATTACAGCAAAGGAATCTCCAAGCATGGGTTCTCCACACGAACCAACCAGCATGTTTTATTCCTGAACCCGTATGATACTCGCTGCCCCCCCCCCCCTCACTGTCTGCCCAAGCCTGCATCCCATCGACCTCGCCCGTCATGGAAGGTGTACATGTTTACGGCCCGTGAGACAGGTGGTGTCATGTAAAACAGGAAGCTACAGGTTCACCTTTAAAACAAAATCTCAACATTCGCCACCGTCTCTGCCGCGTGTCAAGCTCATGGCAGCCTGGTAAGCTTCATGAATATGGAAGAGGTGGGAAAACACAGCAGTTCGTCACGTGGGTGTTTCCTTAATACCCAAGGGAATGTAATAAAATGTTAACGTGGTTCGTTTAATTGCTGGAACAAAAGCGACTGGAATGACTGGGGAGGCGGAGCTTGTAGGTATGAGGTGGATGACTGCCACGCTGGCCCCCTGCCCAGTCTTCTCTGGCAAGCTGTCTGGGGCGCTGTCGGCATGCTAATCCACGTCCAGGAGCTCCAGGCTGCCCGGCCCCGGGGCCCATATACAGAAAGCTCGCTAATTAGGGACCCCGGCAGGACACTATGGCACACCGACGGCCCAAATCCCTCTAATTAAGAAGAGGCTGCACTCGGGCCAAAGCCAAGCTCGCAAAAGCCCAACAGAGGGTCTAGCAGACAAAGGGGAGCCACTCCGGCACCATGCCGAGGGCCCGACCCCCATCAGGAATGCGGGCTCCCGGGGGCCGACCGCGACGACTTGAGCCTGCTGCTATTCATGTGGGATTAACCCATCGCCAGACAGGTGGAGCAAAATCAGGGGCCATTCTGGGATCCTTATAAGGTAGGGGGCATAAGCGGGGCCATAATTCATACAGGGAGCCCGACCCTTTTCATTAGCCAGTGATACGTTTTGAATGACAGGGGAGGTGGTAGTCTGGGGAGCCAATCAGCATTCAGTTGGGGCCAGTGGCCCCGCCCATATATATAGCCCTGGACAGAAACCAGACTGGTGTCTTAAAATTTTATGGGCCCACCTCTCAGATGGGTGACCTGACTGAAATGTAGCCTCAATAGGGAAAAGAACGCTATACAAGCAAATAAATACTCAATTAAACCTCAGTAGCTTACGTATTCGTAGTCCACAGAGTCATAAATAAATGATGAGATCCAAATAAGAGATGTTTATTACATTATTTAAAGTCTAGGTCAACTTGCAAAACAACCAACGAATGAGCTTCAAAGACGTGAAATTAAAAACAAACCCCCACCCACAACCCCCCCGCCCCCAACCACTACCGTCTCCACGCAGCCCTGTCACATCTGCTGCCTGGAATCAAAATCAATTATGCAGTCGGTTACCTTCACGAAGTCCAGATTACACAGCTTTGCCCGGGAGCCAAACTGCCATTTGCACTGAGTGTCGGCATCGTAAAGCTGTCCGGGGAGCCGCTCTGGGTACTTGTACAGGCCGATCTGCTTCGGCTCGTCCGCCAGGCAGGAGGCTTGAGGCGTACTGTGGGAAAACAGGCCGCCCGTCACCGCAGAGCTACGGGCCCCGAATACCCCGCAGAATCCAGGGATCCCTGCATCTTCCCAGCGAACGAAAAAAAAACGGATAAATAAAAACCGCTTCCTGGGAGGAAGTCTCTCAGACGGGCTCACGACGGGAAGCATTACCCCACAGACATAATCGCTCAATTATAATGCATTGTGTATGATTACTGAGTCTATTTAATCCCCCCCCCCCCCCCCACCGCCACCATAACAGGACCGTGTCCTTCATCTATAACATGAGTGTCTACAGTTTTGGTGAGGCCGTCAGTCGCCAGTAAGTTGAGTCTCTTTGGTGCCCTAGAGGTGCAAGACTCTGCCACACAGCCCAAGGTCATTCTGGGTGGGAAATGGGGGACGGGATGGGTGGGGGGGGGGGGCAGACGGGTGGCGCCCACGTCGGATACCCCGGGGCGTCGTCGTCGACAGAAGGAGCCGGAGAATAATTACACCAGGAAAATTCGAAGGATGATACGTTTGTAGCCGCAAATGCCGCGATGGTGAATTGTGAGGGTGACAGGGGCAGCGAGTACCTCAGGAAGCGGCGGAGGTACTGACGGCTGCACGCAGACCAGGAGAAGACGCCGTTATTCCCAGCCAGTGTCGGAGACATGATATTCCCCTCCGCCTTCCTGCAGGGGTTCCCCTCGCCGTCGTGAATCATCCCAAAACTTGAGGACAGACACCAGAGCGGGAAATCAGAGAGGGTGGAGTCTCACTGAGGTCATCGCTCCCGCGTGCCGAACACAATGCCCCCCGCTATCCCCGACATCGGATCTCTGACTCGGACACAACCTTCAGAGCTGCAGCCTGATGCCATGAAGCGTCTACCTCAAGCTGAGCAAACTTACTGAACATTAAACATGTTTTGACAGCTCAGTACGAGACTAATTTCAGACCTGGCTTCTCCCAGTTTGCTTAATAAATCTCTATGTATGCATTTATATATACTTGTAGATCATAATCTTCGGAACAGAATCTCAGGTGTAAAATAGCAATGCCCCTTCATCTCATTGGTAACGCATAAACAAAATACAACTTTCCTCGCATTCTTTTTTTAACACTGTCCAGGATTACGTGAGGCAACATGTACCACCTAGAACTTATTGTTCAGTCTCCTCATCTACGGCTTCAGTTATCTCCCTTTTCCATTAATTTTGCCTGTGACTTAAAAAACATCATGTCACAGGCGGCCGTGGCTGAAATGGCCTATTTTGCCTCCCTGAAATAATCAAAATACTACAGATAAAGTCCACTGTGTCGTCGCCAGGAGAGACACCGGCGTCCATCCGCAAGAGTCTCCGCACGCAGATAAACGCGACACGGCGATGCCTTTACACATACTTATGGCCGGACTCATGAGCTATGGTGAAGGCCAGGCCTAACCCAGTGTCTTCGTTTATGGTGCAGCTCCGATGTCTAGAGCACATCCCACTTATGGGGGCAAATCCTGAAAAGAAGAAATGGAGGGGACACAGGGAAATGTATCACTGAAATTCAACAAATACACACACACACACATAAACAGCAGTCCAGTCCTTAGGAACCCTCAGGACACACTTATGTACATCTGAACCAAACTGCCAAGAACACCAAATACCTGGTACAGGTGTGCCGGGAACTGGGATGGAGCAAATATATGTACTGTCTGGGGGTCCCTGAGGATTGGGTTGAGAAACACTGTACAGTCAAACCTCCCTTATCTGGACCTCCAATATAGGGGCACCTCCCTCTACCGGGCAGCTCTAGGCACTCGCATGTGCAAAGTAATTTTACACATCCAGCAGCTGTTGTTACGATCCCCAGTCTACCAGAGTGAAAGGGAAAGGGGACGTGGAGCAAGGGAAGGACAGAGTGCAATGGACAAGGGAATACACAGGGACAAGGGGGTGTTTTAAAATATTTTTATTGATACGCCACGGACACAGAACAAATAAACCTGGTGCAAAAGGACTCAGCAGTGACTATAGCGAAAACAATAAACAAAACCCAGCTTCCGAACACAACCCAAAGCTAACTTACCTAAGTGCAGAGAAAACCAAAACACGATGAGAAATTCTACACCTTACTCCCTATCCAAACAACAGCACACAACATGAACTCGCAAAACAAAAATGGCAGTCACTCCCTATGCACCTGACACACACAGAGCATACACAGAGATCAAAGCGTCAAAGTCCGCGGGCCGCGCAAACACGTTAACCGAAAACCGGGCGAGAGCTCGAAAACAAATAGCAAGTAAACCCAAACGGAAGTACGGACAAGCGAAAATCAGAAATCCAATAAACCAAACAAATCATACACAGAAATATCCATCAAAGAAAAGCAAACCAACAACAATAATCAATAAGTGGGCAGAGCTCCCGAGACGACTTTTGGTCGGCTTCAGAAGACGGAAGTGACGAGTGCTACATACAGAGAGTTGTGGGCGGAGTCTGCACGTGGAGGCGGAGCAAACGTTAAATGGAGAGCGCTAGAGGACAAGGCTATAGGCGGAGTCTGCACATGGAGGCGGCGCGAACGTCGAATGGAGCGCGAGCTAGAGGACAAGGCTATGGGCGGAGTCTGCACATGGAGGCGGAGCGAACGTCGAATGGAGCGCGAGCTAGAGGACAAGAATGTGGGCGGAGTCTGCACGTGGAGGCGGAGCGAACGTCGAATGGAGCGCGAGCTAGAGGACGAGGCTGTGGGTGGAGTCTGCACGTGGAGGCGGAGCAAACGTTAAATGGAGAGCGCTAGAGGACAAGGCTATAGGCGGAGTCTGCACATGGAGGCGGCGCGAACGTCGAATGGAGCGCGAGCTAGAGGACAAGGCTATGGGCGGAGTCTGCACATGGAGGCGGAGCGAACGTCGAATGGAGCGCAAGCTAGAGGACAAGGCTGTGGGCGGAGTCTGCACGTGGAGGCGGAGCGAACGTCGAATGGAGCGCAAGCTAGAGGACAAGGCTGTGGGCGGAGCTGAACTTACTGCGGCGCGTAACACTGTGCAAAATCCATGGCTTCAAAAAGGAAGCGTAGTGTCATGTCCCTCCAAAAGAAGCTCAATATCGTTACAGAGGTACGAAAAAGGAAAATGGCACGGAGTTGTTGCAGACCGTTTTGGAGTGGCTAAGTCTATGGTGGGAGATATTTGGAAGAGTAAATAAAAAATCATCCAGCTCACATGATGCCGGTTATACACTGGATGTTGAACAAAACGGGATGATTCGCTAGCTCAGACAACATCCTATTACAAGCCTTGCACCTCATAAATATCATGTAGTTTGTATGCGTACACATGTACATGTATGTTGTACTGTACTGTACATGTGTTTCTAAGTTATGCACATTTCGTACTTACAGATACCCTCGGTCCCATTCTGCCTGGATAAGGGAGGTTTGACTGTACTAGTGTAATTCCACTAAAATACAAAAGCATGATGGAAGTCTTTAACCTGATGCCACCTGTTGTCTAATATTATCACTGCATGCGATTTCAAGCACAGATGAGAAGAAGTACATAAAGCTGCAACAGCAGCCTACAATGCTGAATTTAATGCTGAAGTAGAACATCTAGCAGCACGCATGGAGTAAAAACATGTTGAAAATCACTGTTAACATTCTGTATTGTGGTAGGACAGGGACCCGAACAAGGTCTCTGTTTTGGACCCCAACCCAGTCCAGTCGCGACAGGCACCTCACCCAGGGTGTCACAAGGCTCATTTTTCCAGGAGCAAATGTCCAGTCCCGTGAGGAGTACAGCGTGGTCATGCCTCTTCCCATTGTTCCCTATCAGGCCCGACTGCCACTGGCAGAAGCTGTTGAGGGATTGGTCCGCATGGTGATTTATGGACAGGCCCAGCTGCAGCACAATGTACAGGGAGAGAGCATTAGCACATGTACTTATGCCAAGTGTGGGTGCTCTCACAAGTGCAGCATTAGCACTGGTGTGGGTGCAGTCGTGCCCAGTGCTGTATTAGCATTCGCATTACCAGTACCGTGGGTGCAATCACACCAAGTGTAGCATTAACATTAGCTTGGGTGTAGTCATGCCAAGACAGAATCAGCAATAGCGCGGGTACAGTCACGCCTAGTGCAGCATTAGCATTAGCTTGGGTGCAGTCGCACCAAGTGCAGCCATGTGAAACATAGCATTAGCATTAGCATTAGTGTAGTCACGCCAGATGTAGCATTAGCAGGGGTGCAGTTGTGCCAAGTGCAGCATTAGCAGTAGCTTGGGTACAGTGAACAACTGAAGAAGCCTGATATGAAGGCAGCTGAACTGAAAAAAATTTATCCATTCTATCTTCTGGCAAACATTCACTATACACTGTTATCCATCATATTTTTTATCTATCCATCCATCCATCAATCACATTTCATTCATTAGCAAATGGCTTATTGCACTTACCGGATCTTCCTCAAGAAGGATTAGGCTGACAACGACAATGTTGATATCAGTGCCAATTGTGCCATCTTTGAAAAGGCTTGAGACCTATAGAAAAAAAACAACAGTTAGAGTCTGCCGAAGCGCTTCGTGATTTGCGAATTCACAGATCCGTGAAAATTTCATTGGAACTGAACCGAACATATCTGCGAAATCCTTG
>JABFEB020000008.1:18267446-18280943 GCA_019775895.2 Stomatorhinus ivindoensis
GCCCCCCCCCCCCCCCCCCCCACAAAAGAAGCTGGGGCAAGACTTGAATCCATAATCCTGGCAGTGTGAAGGTAGCACTACTGTACCTGCAGAGGTTCCACTTGGCCCAAAATCGGCAGCACGTCCCTTTACTTCTGGATAGTCATGGAGGCTGGTAGGCAATGCAGAGGCTCAGCAGGTGAGAGGTTTGGGGACGCTATGCCCACCCAACCCAGGCAAAATACAGCAAGACCCTGAGCCTGGGACAGAACCCCCACCCATCCCGTCGGGACAGTGTGCTTGATGAACACCAGCAGCTCCTCTAAGGCTGTTACTGTCATTTAAGTTTGCCGTCATTTACTGTTGGCGCCACTCAGAGGCCACTGCGAGATTGTTATCATCGTTTTTTTTTTATTAAAAAAATATGCACTTAATGTGTAGGGACATGCATCTCTGCGGACAAATGTCAGCATTTACTACCTTTAAAATGGAATAATTTTAAACGCAGCTGGTCTCTTTTTAAATAGCATTCGTGAGTATCCTGCCTTAGCTGCTTGTTCACCAAGCCTTCATTGTTCTGCCTGGGTGCTCAGGTACAAAATCTATGCCATGTAATCAGAGTAATTTTGTGTAAATTCTTTTTTCTCTTTTGTATTTTGCTGAAATGGTAGTGCACTCAGCAGGAAGTGTGAGAAACCTGACCAATCAGATAGTAGGAAGTGTGTGCAAAACCTGACCAATCAGATAGCAGGGAGTGTGTGCAAAGCCTGACCAAGCTGATAACAGGAAGTGTGTGAGAAACCTGACCAATCAGATAGCAGGAAGTGTGTGCAAAACCTGACCAATCAGATAGCAGGAAGTGTGTACAAAGTCTGACCAAGCTGATAACAGGAAGTGTGTGTGAAACCCAACCAATTAGATAACAGGAAGTGTACGAGAAACCTGACAAATTGGACAATATTAAGTGTGAGACACCCGACCCTTTTTACAACAGAAAGTGTGTGAGAAACTCGATGAATCAGATAATAAGAAATGTCTGTGAAACCTGACCATTCAGATAACAGGGAGTGTGTGAGAAACCTGACCAATCAGATAGCAGGAAGTGTCTGTGAAACCTGACCATTCAGATAACAGGGAGTGTGTGAGAAACCCGTCAATCGGATAATGGGACGCGTGTGCAAAACCTGATGTATCGTTTAACAGGAAGTGTGTGTGAAACCTAACCAATTCTGTAATGGGAAGTGAATGCAACACCCAACCAATCGCATAACAGGAAACATGTGTGAAACCCATCCAATCAACTTCAAGCTTCCCAGGACAGCTTGGATATGGTGGTAATTGTAAAAAGATAATCATTGTAAATATTTTGAATAATAGACATGACCTTCTTAATCTTATGTCTCAGAGTATAACTGCACAGTAACTCTCTATTATAAGCATTCTACAAAGCATTTGAATGTCTGTCAGCATTAGCTGCTAATGCTACGTTCTTATGCAGACAGACAGTGCTTTTGATACATTTTTCTTGTGTGTTATATTCGTTAACCAAAATTACATGCGATGTTGCCGAGAATAACAGTCTGGTTAAACGCTGAAGATGTTCTCACCAAGGCCTCCTCTGTTATAATCCCAGGGGACGAGTTCCTACCTTCTCTAAGTGTCCCTGTCACTTGAAAGCAGAAATATTTTTTCGGTTCATACCAACAGACTCAGCGCTGAAATTCCACATCGGGAAAAATGTCGTACGGAATAATCTCGTCCTCACTGTCGACAACACTCCAAAAAATACCCTTGTGGGCCAGATCAAGGTTCCTTTCTATATTTGTAAAGCCATAAATTATGATTCTGACATCCCAACTGGTTGACTTTGGTTTAAAATGGAGGGCTGGCACGTTGTGGGCAGCTGACTGGAATGTGAATGTGATTCACGGGACCTCCTCTCAAAACCTCTGTCCCCCTCCAGCCCCTCTCACGCTATTGGTGGACCTCATTCCATCTTATTTAGCAGAAGTTTTATCCAAAATGACAAAAAGTAGAAAAATCAGGGAGCACGAGACTTGGGAGCAATTGGAATTAAGGGCCGTATCTAAGGTCCCAGCGGTGAAATGACTCTGCCCACCCTGGGCTTTACACCAACAACCTTCTAACCACAGACATATCCTGATCCATAAGGGCACATGACCCCTCCTGTCTGACCGCTATTTGCGGCATCCTCAGGTCTAAAAAGGACTGAGCAGCTTCAGAGACGGATTAATTGTCTGAAAAACATTAAGAACTTTAAAGTACAGCCAACTATTGTCATATTAAATTTTTGTCTGCAGGGAACAATTAATTTTATTATACCCCAATAGACTTTTATTAGATTAATAGAGTTTAATGGTATATTATTCGACATCAACATAAAGGCACGGGGTTTAATTGGGAGTTCGCCTTTTGTACCCAGAAACCACAGGGGGGACAAGGAACTGAAAAATATCATTACATTCTGAGAAATCTCTGAGCCGGATTAGGAAAATCAATTTGGATTTAAAGTGAGTAAGAGGATAAGAGAATATCAGTACAGCAGTAGGAGGCCGTCAGTCATCACAGCAAACAGGAAGATTCAAGCCCCTCTATCGGGACGCACAGGAAGTCAGCTTTGTCTGTTCCCTGCTCAGTGATTACAGGGTAGCTGACCAATAATCGGCTTACTCCCATGTATATTTATGACGAATTAAGGGTTGAAGGTGAGACATGAGCCCATGGTCTATTTTTCTCCATGTCCATCCACTGACCTCCACATCTCTGCAGTGATCCCTGGTTTGAGCGCCCAGCCGGATGAGAATCGACGGGTTCATTACTAGGAAGCACATCTGAGGTGGCCGGGCTGGAAGTTTGAGCTGTATCATATAATTCTGGAGAGTAAAGTGGATTTCTTATGGTATCTGGGGGCCTGGGGACAGGAATGAGGTGCAGTGACCTGGCAATTAGCTCTGGAGGCAATTCTGCTGGAACTGCACTGCGCAAACTTCACATAAGAAGCGTTTCTTCCTCCTGAAACTGGCAAAAGCATTTTCATTCCAAATCATCATTATTGTTTAATATCGTTCTATTCTTCTTCTTCTTCTTCTTCTTCTTCTTCTACTATTAACTGTGACCCCCACCAAGAAGAATAGAGGGCAAATGATAACGATGATGATTACCATGATGGGTTGGTGCCCCACCCTGCGCTATTCCTCGCCTTGCAGCCATAGGTTCTGAAATTGGCCAGTATAGACAATAGATGGATGGATGGAATGATGGATGGATGCATGACGGCGTTTATAACAATAATGCTAACAATAGCAGCAATTATTATTATTATTATTTGTTCATTGCTGTATATATAATTGATTATTTATCAAAAATAATCACAATAGTTACAGAAGCCACAGTATGCATGTGAACAACTTACCGGCGGCTGTGAAGGAACCATAAGTGAATTCTGCTTGGGGGGGATTCTGAGCAGCACAGATGGCACCACTAACAGGTCCAAATCCAGCAAAACAAAGGACAAGCGTAAGAAAGCTGGCCAAATACCAGCAGCCCCAATTAGCACGGGGCCTATCATCACACATCGATGAGGGGCTCAGAGTTTTAATGAGGAGTCACTAGACTAATGTCTCATCCAGGAAAATATTACAGGTCATTTTCCCCTGCGCCTAATTGAGTTTTAAACATGTGTTTTTTCGATCTGTTTGCGTGTCGAGAAGCACACACACGGCGATGCCGTTCCCAGACTCAAACGCTCCCTTCCTGCTCCAATTTTCAGCTTTCTTATTCATCAGGACTTGGGCGCTGACAGCAGACTCGCATGATACAGGACGGGAACTCGAGCAGGCCAAGAAGCAATTTCAGAAACACTGAGACAGATGAAAATGGCGAGCCCCCCCCCCACCGCTGGACAGCACGTTGCAACAGCAGAGCACCCCCATCTCACCCTATGCGGGCTGGCCAAATTTATAACGGTCTGTGAGCTGCAGAGTAAACATCACTTGCAAAAATATATTCAGGGAGAGGAAAAAAATTGCTCTGGACAGACAGCGAGACTGAGGACAGAGTCTTGTATTTGTAGCTCTCTTTCCAGGGTTAAGCTCATCCTGATCTTGCAGACGTTTCATTCCGAATCTGTGGCTTTCCTTTCGGACACTCAAATGACCGCTTTCCAATGTGGGCCTCAGATCTGTTTCTAAAAGCATATCGCTTGTTTACGAAGGCGTGCCACGGGCGGGAAATGGGCAGGCGTTCGGGGCTGATATTGGCCCATATAATTTGTATGTGATTGTGTGTGTGTTCTCTGATGACATTAACCTATCATTCTGTGCTAAAAAAAGCAAATGTAAATGTGGGAAAGACCAAAAGGCTGGGAAGGAACTCGGATGCAAACCCAAAGGATACGGAACGTTTCCATCTGTGAGTGATGTGGTTGCAAATAAAAGATCTTCTTTTGTGGTGTTAAGACCAAAGACCTATTGATATTTAAAGTTTTTTTCATTAGTTGTATTCAGGGTGTAGGACCCAGAGAGGATGTGGGGTGCATACCCCATATATGCAATTACGCTTCATTCATTTGCCCTGGTATCAAACTCTCCTATGCCTTTGATTGTATTGACTTGGTTAACAGAAGCTGCCTTCCCCAATGACACAAATTCAGAGAAAGCAGACTCAACCAGTCCCTAGAGTAATTGTTGCTAAGGGCCTTACCCAAATGGGAAACCAATCTGCCAAGGCAGGGATTCGAACCCACAACCTTCTGCCCAAGGACAGTGTCACACATCACCTGATACTTGAACATATTACTTGCTTAATTTCCCGCAAATGCGAGGGTGTTTCTGTGCCCTGCACAGGCAGTTAACAGCACAACAAATCTAACATGCATTAATATGTCCTTATTGTACATTAAACCGCTAAAACCACATGTTAATATAAAATCTCCACCCTTTTACCATTTCAGAATCTGGCTGTTTTTTTTTGGGGTGACACAAATTTTTCAGTGTTCAGGTTATTGTGACGAGGATCTCAGTATCCTTAAGCACGGAGAGAAAAGCACCGCTACGTGTTGCTATGCGAGGGCGTGGCCTCATTCACGTGGTTTTGTTTTCCTGGGCAGGATAATGTTTCATACTGAGCAGCTTAGACGGGGAACCTGCACACATACGCACTGGCTTTGTCAAAGCTACCTGAAGAATATTTAAACTGGAGCCTCTAATCAGTCTCCAAGTAACTCCTCTATATCGCCACCCAGTGGTACAGATCTACACAGCAAGGCCCTTTGACACCCTCTGGCCTGAAAGCCTATATATAGCTTGAGGCTCTGCATGTTTTTTCTTCATAACAGTTATCTTTTATAAAGGTACAACACCAGGACCCCACTTTGCCACTTATATTATCTGTGCTCCCAGCTCCCTGTTTCCCTGTGCAGAACCACAACCTCTTACCCAACAGTGTGTTCAAGCCTGCAGGGTGTGTCAGGCTTGGGCTACTAATGAGGTCGTAGCAGAATCAGGTGACGGCTGGAGAGCCACAAGCACCTGGTGGCTTTCTGCTGCTTTTCTTTTCCTAATTTTCCCATCATGCTCTGTGTTTACCTCTCAGACACTCTTGTCTGAAATTTGGTCTGTCGAGTATCACTCACACAAATTCATACCACAAAAAAAGCCAAGAATTCAGATGGCATGTGGTCCCAAATTTCATCACCTACTGTAATGCAAGCCTTCACCCAAAAAAGGAGGGTGATGTGTGGTCCAGTGGGTTGGACTGCTGTATCTGTGATTTAAAGGTCGTTGGTTCAAATCCTAGACTTGATCTCTTGGGTAAGACCTTTCACCCCTGTTGCTTCAAAGTTTGTCTAACATTGCTTTCTCAAAAAATGTATGTTGCTTGAAATAAAATTGTCACAAAAGTTGCTGTAATTTACTATTTTTTTATATCAGTTGCATGCTTTTGTCAAGGGTACAGCAGCAGTTTTTTTAACTTTAATTCAGCACAGAGAATCCCAGTTTTTCACCCAGGACTCCCCCTTGCTGTGATGACCACAATGAGAAAGATCCCCCTGCCCACCCACCCGAAATGGAGCTCCCTTTCCTGCACGCCAGTGAATCTCTGCCATTGCCGTCTTTGGCCTCACTGCAGTCACATGGTTATTAAGCACACAGCTCTCTGTAAGATTCCTGTGCCCCCAAAAACCAGGGAAGTCTGCTCCCCTCAAAAACTGCAAAGTCGAATCACATTGTACCACAGACATTTCACAGGCAAATCTAATTACTGGGCTGAAATAGCAGTGAGTCTGCCTTTAAGTAAACATGAGAGTCACTAATTACTAACCCACAGACAATTTGCTCTCTGTTGAAACATGCCTACTCCAGCAAAAACTATAAGTCATAATACTAATACTATAGCTCTTGCTCATAATGTTGACATTTGTTGAGAGAAATTAAATTTTAATTATGGCAGTAATGCTGTACTCTGAAGCCACATTACAGCTGAGCACTATGCATTGCTTTTCGGTTTGAAATAGCATAAATACTCAGATGATGGAGGACATGGGTTTGACTTTCTTGAGATACTTGACCCTGGCATGTGAGAGCCAAATAAATTTGAGGCAGATATGCTTGTGAAAATGCCAAATTAATTACAAATCAGTCCGCTTAATGAACCCTCCATGAAGGGTTTATGTATGGATCCGAGCCTGCAGACATCATATTCGAACCCAGGACCGATGACCTTCACCCGCAGCCCTGGGGTAGAAGTCCATGAGAGGATGGAAGTGAGACATGTAACTTAGCATGGTAGTAGGATCCGGAGACACACACACACAGAATTGTAATTATATCACTGTGGGTACTCTCCACTCATTTCTATAGGGAAAACTCTAATCCTAACATGATAACCTTAACCCCTACCCAGTGACCAAACAAAATACAAGACTTCTGGCATTTTTACTTTTTTTATTAAATTCACAGTTCTTTGTGGGGACCTGAAAACTGGTCCCCACAACATCAAAATAACAGGTTTATATTACATTATGGGGAACATTTGGTCCCTACAATGCAATATAAACATAATTCACACACACACACACACACACACACACACATACACACACACACAGCAGATCATTGCTTTGCTGTTGTCTGTCTATTACTACTTCCTCCAATCTTCTTCCGCACCATGTAGAGAATCAATCAGATTTCAGTCAGGCAGGATTCACACGGCAGGCATGCTTAAAGGGCTATCACTCCACCGTCACTCGCTCTGCAGCTCCCAGCTCCCTTTAATAACATCTCCCAGAGGCTCAACAGTGGTGGACCTTGAGTTCATCTGCATCCCATGTCCAATCCATCTCTTGTGTCACTTTCATTCGGGGGGGAGGTAAGCTGTGGAACCCACTCTGAATTTGCTCAGTCATTCTGAGAAACCCCCCACGTAGGGCGACGCGATGCTCCACGGATCCCGCCGCGGTGGAGGATTATGGGAACGATCAAGAGGAGACTGTAAGCTGTGGCGAGCTGCTGTTTGATGTAGTTTGTCCGAGACAAGAGGTCTCAGATGTCTGATGCCTTTCATGCATGCTGCTCAAAAAGCTCGTTGGACGCTGAATAATGCATTTGAGATGCACAGTTGATGAAATGCATGGGGTGAAACTCACTTCCTCGCCTCACTAAGGGATGAAAATACCTGGCAGCTTTTGATGTTGGCTGAAAACTCAGTAAATTCAGTATCAAGTTTAATTATTGGTGCATGGCTCGTCGAGTTAGGGAGCTGTTAAACCTTTAACTCCAGTTGTTCCAGAGGCTGTGGCACCCTACTTATAAATGAGTCTGCTAAAAACCTGTAATTAATTAGTTTTCTCTAAGTCTAATGAATGGTGCTAATAGAGTGAGAAAAATAGAAATTCTTTACATTACAAACAAATGAATCATGTCTCTTAATTGTGGGGTGATATAATGTTTCGATCTGCGACACCAAATTAAAATGGTTTAGTGGAAAAGTCCATATAGAACTTCAATTTTGTAACTGATAAGTGTCTGACCTTAAGCTTAGAGACCCAGTCAAATTCCTAAAGCCTAAGTGCGTTAACTGTTATATTCAAACTTAGGTTGTTAACCACATAATACTGCAAGCAGTGGAAATCAAGCATGAAAAACTGCTGAGGAAATAAACAATGCGAACAGATCTAACTGAATTATGGGAAGGATGGTAATACATCAAGGTTCATTCTTCAGTTTTTACAAGACAGTCAGATTCCACGGGTATCCACCATTAAAATTATTTTGCTGTATTATCATAAAGAAGCAACTTTTTACTGTGGAAAGGGCAGAATGTGGGCTTGAAGTTTCCAGACCGCAGAATTAGAGTCTTCGATGGCAGTGAATGGTTCTCTTTTTTGCATTTGTCACTAAAAACGTTCATCTGGGCACTTCTGAGCGCTGGCCATGTTAACAGGAACTCTTCCAGATGACAAATTAAATGAACGGATAACCCAGAATTATTGGGAAGCCCAGTGGAAAAGAAGACGATTTGTTTTAGACTTTGCAACTATATCGAAGACTTGTAATTGCTAGAGGTGCAGCTAAATTGTGGCAAATATGATGCTAAATTGCTCAGAAAACATTCAGGCACAGATGCTTCCGTGTGTGGTAATCATTAGTTTCCAGACCTTTTTTTCGAGAATTTAACACGGAGATTATGGCTAAATCATAGCCACATTGCTTATCTTTGACCTACAAGTATTTCAACATTTACCTTATAACATTTACATAAAACTGATCTTCACGTCCTTCAAAGCCAACCGCTATGAGCTGCGCAAAGTCGACTGAAGTCAAAGATGAAGAAAGTAGGACCTTCAAAGACTGAATAAGCGATGGACTAAAATGTTCTGCATTTCCAAATCACAAAATGCTACAGAAATCCTTCCATTAAATATCCACAATGCAATTACCCCACTCATCCCGTACATGCAGAAACATATTAACAGGCATAAGAATTTTAAGTTGTTGGGTGTTCGGTATCCAGAGCATTTGAGAGTCTTATGGCACAAAATAAGAAGCTTTTTATTTTGTATGTTATCTTACTAATGTGTGTGTGTTTCCCCTTTAGGATATTTTACAGGCAATATCCTGTGGGCATGTTTTATGTTAATCCTCATATGCGTAGATGCAGGATTCAGCCAACGGAAATCTTTAGAAAAGAGAAGCATGATATAAAGTTATTGCCATACAACAGGCATTTCTGCAAGAAGAGTGACCACAATTCCAGGGCAATGGCAGACTCGAAAGTGATCGTATTTTCATTAATAGGAAAGGAAATTCTCTCTTGAGAAGTTCAGTGAGTATTCATCTGTTTTTCGCTATGGGTACAAGTTACAGCTACCAAACCCCCCTCCCTGTTGAGTTCTGTTACTCAGGCTCTGTTTGCTTTGGGAAGACTGGTCCTGTCCATCTATTCCTGGGTGGTGATGGAGGGGGTTGGGGTCTCTAGACCAGCTGTGGTGCTCCTGATGTTTCAGCGACTTGTGCCAGTTTATTTTTTATTCACAAGAATGGGCGTGAGGAAGCAGAAGGCGACAGGGATGAGGGGAGGGTGTGATTGTTGCGACTGGGATACATATCGCGATAGAGTTGTAGCGCATGCGGGGACTCGGCAATGGGCTTGGAGGTCCTCGGCGACAGGCTTGGAGGTCCTCGGCAACGGGCTTGGAGGTCCTCGGCAATGGGCTTGGAGGTCCTCGGCGACAGGCTTGGAGGTCCTCGGCAATGGGCTTGGAGGTCCTCGGAGATATGCTTGGAGGTCCTCGGCAATGGGCTTGGAGGTCCTCGGAGATATGCTTGGAGGTTCTTGGCGAGGGGCGGATGCTGCTCCATGCCGAAGCTGCAGGATCTCAGCAGGTTCCCCTACCTGAAATCCATCACTCTGCCTTGAAGCGTTCGCTCCCTTTCTTGCATGTACTTTGCCCGGTCTGGCACGGCTGCTATCTTCATGCATGGTCTTGTCACCACGCGCAAGACAAATAGAAAAGAGCATAACAGAAGCAAAAATAGGTCAATGTTTCCAACTGCATGGCTTCATTATGCTTATTAATCAAGTTTTGGAGAGCCATCCATCTGTTTCCTATAAGCGCTGGTGCAGGACACTGAGCTCAAATTCGATCCCAGGAAGGACAGAGAATAGGAAGGCAGCTACTCTAGTAGGAACATTATGGCTGAACATATGGATGATATATGGACTACTTACCTATATAAAATACCTTACACTATTACAAAAGGCCTTTACCACCCATTTAAGATATACAGATATACATCCCATCCAGGGTGCAGCCCAGCCTAGTGCCCTGTGCTCACTGGAATACACTGGCATACCCAGCACTGGTTAAGCTTTGGAAACATAAAGATATAATCATATCTGACAAATATGAAACACTCCAAAACAATATTTTTGTCCCACCCTATGAAAAAATACTTCATAAGTGGCCGTTCAGCTAATACGTAAGTAGGTTTTAACCTCTTTCTTCTTAACAAAGCGCACTGTGGGTGTAAAGTGTGGTGCTCAATTGCAGAACAAGATATTTGAAAAACACTCACGGGCGTTTGCTGGCTGCCCGTGCAGCGTGTCGACTGCTCCGCCTGAGAAAAGCAAAGCTCCAAAATTTTACAGCCCGTGTTTCCTATAAGCAATGGGATCATCATCACATGCTGATCTGGGCATGCTTGACTAGAATTCACCATATGGAGGCAATTTCTGTCCAGAATTCATACCGAGCTTCCCTCAAACAATATAAGGCTCCTTCACACCGCGTGTGGGACAGTTTTCATTGCTGAGTTAATTCTGCCAGGACTTTTGCAAAATCATGCTTCTATTTCATCTATTTTGTGTTGTAAGAAAAATAAAAACATGATAATGATTAATTACAGAAAATATGCATGCAATAAAGTAATTCAATGCAAAACAAATGTGTTTTCCTTTGTTCAGAACAGGAATGAAACATTATTCCTAGCTTTACCTAATTTAATTAAGGACAATTCCCCCTGCAATCCTCCCCAGGATAAGTGGTTGGAAGATGGAATAGAGGATGGATGGATGGATGGATGGATGGATGTAACAAATTCCTTAGGCTGATACAATGCTGTACCCTGGCAGGTGGAAAATGACATCACATCCCAAGCACAGTGCCCATGCTACCAGTGGAGACCGCCATCATTTCAGCAGACACCTTTCAGCAAATCTGCCACCCGCTGTCACCAATCAGGCCAGGAAATCACAGACATGCTGAGGGCTTGCCCCCTCCCTCACTTCCTTGGAACAGACAGTGGGCGAGAGCTCTCTGCAGCCCTGGGGGCTTTTCAAAGCACCCCGTCGGATCAGACAGAACAATCCCCCCCCCCTCCCTGAGATGGCTCGGAAACGAATACCAGACCTTTGGCATGTCCCATTACTCCCACTTAGAGGGGGGTAACAATGGAGCATTATGTTTTGTCATCATGTCCAAAGTCATAAACCGGAAGGGGGTGGGAGTGTCTCGTTGCGAGCTCTCACACCTGATGGTGTGCTGCACAAAGGGCCGATTCTCCGGGGGGGGGGGGGGGTGTGACACATGAGGAGGACATTGTTGTGGAGTAAATAACAGCCTCTGTTCTCTTCCAGGACTCCTTGCTGATGATCTAATGGGCTGCACATCCCTGAAAGAAGAGGCCCTTCACAATGACTCCTCATCAGGAACACTGGGACCATATAAATCTGAGGCCTCCAGGGGGCAGTGTGTGGCTCGGGGGGTTAGGACGCAGAGCCTGTGACCGGAAGGTCACCGGTTTAAGTCCCATGGTTGGCAAAGTGATTCCACCATTGGGCCCTTGAATGTGGCTCTTAACCCTTAAGGACAGACTGACCCTGAATTCTCAAAAATGCATGACACACTGGATAAAAGCATCAAATAAGTAAAATGAACTGCAATGATGCACATACATGAATGATGTCAACTGACGAGATGAGAGGCACCTTAATTTTATGTCTGCCATACCTTCATCAAAATCAGCATGCAGTCAGTGGCACAAATAAAATGACACAATGATCTATCTTCTGTAAAAAGACCATGGGTTCTGCACTTAAAAGAAAGAAGCACCAAACTGCTCATGGTAGTTTTCTGTTAACTATTACGGGACATGGACAGGTTATCATTTCCACAAATGTTCCACCCTCCTGTGATTTAAATCATAAAAGAAAAAAAAGTTTCAAGGTTCTTTTGAAAATGTACTGCACCTACACTAAAAACGGTGTAGGCAAAAGTTCTACAAATGCCGGTCACAAACTGCGAACAAGATGTTTTATTGGCTAAAGTGTTCAATTTATCACAGCATTTCCAGAATAAACATCTTTAAATCCAACAGCCTATTGCAAAGATAAAAATATGACACTTATCGTTCAGGGAGGTTATTAATCGTACAATATTTGCAGTTTAAAAAAATCACAGGATACGCGTAAGGCACAGACACGTCGTAATTTTATCATTCTCACTATATTTCAGACAATAGAATCTGTATCAGATTTTCCCAAGAGAAAAAATGATCACCATTCAGGAAGAAAAAATGGAGTGTAGGTGTTCGAAGAGCTTATATATAATGACAAACACTTGTCAGAGTGTCAGAGAGGAAGGCACCCTCTCCATCACAGATTCCAGCCGCAGCACTCGCTATCAGCGCCCTCGGCCATTCCTGCGCTGTGAGAGAGCGCCGCTGCAGCCCGTGCGTGCTCCGCAGATACCGCCATCCAGGGCGCTATCAGATCCGCGGGGAGGTGTCGCGGAATGACGCGCAGATGCTCCTCTGAAGCTGGAGCGCTGCCATAGACTGCGCGAACGATGCTTCAGACGCCTTCGTGTTCTGCGATGGAGACACTTTGTCGTCACCCTGCAGTTCATGTCCAGTTATCTAGCACGTATCCAGCATTTATGGCACCATATAATAAAGGTACGATCATACAAGTGAAGAAACAAATAAATCCAAGTTAATATTCTAACGTTAAAGTAAAGATCGTACAATGTGATGGCCATTCAACAGGTTTTTCATAAAATCCGGTATAGGTAGTGGTGGGTAAGTTACTCACAAGCTCTGGATTTGTACTTTCTGGACCTGAACTTTCCACTTCCGCCTATAATGGATTAATGTCGTTCCCAGATCCTGGGTGCAGGGTCACAGTGCACGCTGGATGGGATTGCAGGCCATTGCGGGGCACGCAGTCACAAACGACTAAGCCATAACCCTACAGAGCCGGCACGATCGGTACTCACAGCTATAAATATAAAATCCCAGGGAGAATACGAACGCATCCAAGGAGGTACGAGGCAACAGGGTTCAAATCAATGGGAGATAATACACTTAAAAGCCTTCTTTTTGGCATTAGAAAATTTGTACCTATAATTACTTATTTTGGTTATTCAGTTAATGCAGAATAAGTCAGAATAACCTCGGTTATTGAAACCAAACGACCTCCCCCCCACCCACCCACCCA
>JABFEB020000008.1:18314159-18326742 GCA_019775895.2 Stomatorhinus ivindoensis
CCCCCCCCCCCCCCCCCCCCCCCCCCCCACGACCATCTGGATCTCCCTTGCTTAAAAATTTAAATCCAGAATCAGCACGAATGAAGCCCGTCTTCCTCCTGGGGTCAGCTCTGGTAGTCAGCTGCAGTCTAACATTTGTTAAATCTGCCTGGATTGGGCACTGCAGATGGCAATTGGGAGTTAAACCAATGAAAAAGCATCCTGTGAATTAGTACAAGAACTTATTAAGCACTCCTTAGTAAGCCAGTTGACCTTTGAACTTCAGAGGTACCACCTCTCATATGTAGCAAATGATTTTTGTTTCATCATATTTCTGTACCAGCCAATAGCATTTAATGTCATCTAACTTTCAGCAAAGCTGTTCTTGATACAGCTTAGTAAAGGACTTTAGAGTAAATAATGTGGGAAAGGCATTATACATAAAAGAAACATTGTTCGAATTATGGGTACAGTGCTGTACTACTAATTAGAGTGCTGGACATTTTTGGCCAACCAACAAAAGTAATATTTTATAAAACCACACAGCTGCTGCCACAAGGGGGGGGGGGAGCGCAATGAATATGCCAATCCACATTCAGTACACTGCTGGCCATACGGAAAGCAGGGACAAGGACGTGAAGCTATATTATTCAGCATCTGACATAAAGACCATTTTGGTTTTGCTATGAGGACAAAAAGAGAGCGGGACTCCACGGAGCGGAGATGTACAGTAGCACACTGCAGCTGATGGATGGATTACGCTGTGATTCTGGGCACGTCTGCCAGGCCAACTGGGACGTACACATTACTCTGTTATATCAATCTTGACTGCCACACTTGTGATAATGACTTCTTTTAGTAAATCTTTTCGTTTGGGCATTAGACGCTGAGCTGCTACTCGCTCTAGAAGGTCTCCGTCTGCCACGGAGGAGGACGTTCACGGACAGGAAAGATACACGATTCGCGAGAGAATCGCCTTCCTGATAAAATGTATGAAAAGTCCCAGATGCCTCAGGGATACAAAGGTGAGGAATTTGAAGTGTAATGCAAAGTGTGTGCCGTCTCTACCGAGCCAGCTACGCGAGTTCTGGCAAGCCAGGGATCCACCAACCCGGCCAAGGGGATCCACCAGTCCACTCCAAGGGAACCATTGCCTCACCCCAAAGGATCGAACGACTCATAGGGATCCACTGGAGGGAGGCTCAGATTTGAGAGCCATCAGATGTAAAGATGGAGTGCACTGTGCGGCAACCACACTAAGGCACGTAAAAATGATGCCTGAAACTCCACAAGAACCTCAAAACATCAAATGCTCAACATTGCCCAATGACAAACAGAAGGGCAGTAATTCAAAGGGCATCAGGCCACATCGGGCAGAAATGCAGCAGCCCAGAGATGAGACACGTGCAGGGTGGGGGAATGGGGGTTACTTCACTTACGCACTAGGGGGCAATATTAGATATTCAAGGTCAAGTGTAAAGGACCTGCTTCTTTCACCCGCACTGCATGAAAACCTTCCTGCGTGCTTCCCCAGGTGCACACGTTGTTACAATATTAGTACTTTTTTCCCTCTACAGGAGATAACAATGTAAGGAGACGGTTTCTCCGGCAGAGCTGCTATGGGGAAGCATATACATGTAAATATATGCATATGTTTCTTTTAGTGCTGCTGCTGGGGGGGCGGGGGTTGCTGGTTTAAGACCCAGAAGGGGAATCACTGCACTATCCTTGCAGAATTCTCCAGAAAAATATACAGTGATACAGTAATAAATGCAAGGCTGTACTGAAAAAAATCCAAGAGCAAATAAACAAATTAAACAGGGGGAAAAAACAACTTATCTGAAGGGATTTTATCGAAATCACGGTAACTATTTAAAGAGTAAAGAAGTAAACAATGAACTTTTTTTCCAGCCTGAAGTGTCCCTTGGAGGACGGAAACAGACAAAGACAATCTTCTTAGTGAAGAAGGCACTCGGGAGAGAGGGGGAGAAATCATTCAGTGTCGAGAGAAAAACTCAGGCCATTCAGGCGGAATAAGAAGGAATAAGAACTCAGACTTCTATACAGCACAGCCAAAGTGCCAAAGCATTTGTGGACAAATCCCCCTGGCTGCATTCCATTAAGATCGGCGCCAGGGGGAACTGGTGACTCAAAGGTGCCCCCTATATTGAATTCATGAAATACTTTGAGTTTATCAACTGTTTAAATACGCAATATCCATGATCATGGCACCTTGCTGTTTATAAGAAATTCTCAAGTGCTTACCGCTCACACAGGGACTTGATCTAGTTTCTGTCAAAACTCTAGAACTGTAGGTGAGCTAGCCTCTCTGATGGCCTGGTCACATGACGGCGGAAAGCTGACCTGATTGGAATATCTCATGCTGACATTCCTCTGTTCTTGGGGCGACACGTAACGGTGGACGGGATCGATGTCCTTGGGACTAATTAAGCCATCGACTGGTGGAAGGGACAAAGAGGAAAATGAGATTTATTACTTTAGTTTTGATCTTTCAGTAAATGGGAATACAATATTTCTTGACTTTTTCATGCGTTGATAGAGGCAATGGGTAAATATAACTGATGGATGAAAAATGATGCTTTATTTGTCATTTGTACCAGTGCGAGTACAGCCACGTCGGAAGGAGTCTTTTCACAGGTACTGTCACGCTATTCTTTCACACATAAACACACGTGCAGCTGAGAGCGAAGTTTGGGGGTCGGAGTCCCCCATTTATCTGTCATTATTCTGAGGATTAAGGGCCTCATTTGAGGTCCCAGTGGCAATATATCTATTTTGCTGAGCACAGGTTTCGAACCAGAAACCATCTGATCACAGGAACAGAGGCCTGGTTACAGATTGCCCCACAGACCCGACAAGGGCGTAAGACCTAACAGAGGTGCCCTGTGGTATGAATTATCCCACGACTGTAGAGGTCTGAAAACTCACCCAGTAGCATGGCAATGTTGTAGAGAGCCTGCCCCCAGAGGAAGAGCTGCCCGTCGCGGCCCGAATTGCTGGGGAATCGCTTCTGGCTCCCATGCTTCTTTTGTTCCGCCTCCACAAAATCCGCCGGGACGTAGTAGTACTTGGGAATGACTGTGTGCCCTGCTGAGACGTCAAATCCACGAGGAGAATCATCCCTCGTACCCTTGAATAAATCTACTTAATTCGCATTTTTAAAATGCGAGGAACTTTTAGCTTTGCAAGCTTGTGGAAAACTGCAATGCAAATGAGTAATGCGATATAAAAATAAAGGGGGGCTGGGGGGGGTCTCACACAAATGTTATTAAACCCGCATGGGAATGAGAGGGGACCCTGAGCGACACAGTAGGCCACAATTACCGCTGTTTTAAAGAAACAGTAAATTAAATGTGGATGTCACGGCTTGCAGAGAACAACGCAGCAGATAATGCGATTCCGTCGCAGACCTGCATGCAGTCACTCCCTCACTGGCACCCTTAAATAACAGCGACACGCCTCTGTGGAAGAGCACACAGCTCTCACGGATCGCTGCCCCGGAAAAAGTCCTTGGGAAGCCGTATTTACAATCGGGGGTGCATCCCAGCGGAATTCACCTAAGGATCTCGACAGCGTCGCTACACAGCTATTAAAAAAAAAAATCAACGTCAGGGGTCAGGGTGGGGGTCACCAGTTCCAGCTCCAAAGGATGCACCATTGCTGCACACTTTGGAAAAGCAGTTAACCTGAAAATATCGATAACTCCTGTTGGACTGGTAACCAAAACAACTCCCGGTGTAGAAGGCAGAAAGAGCCCCATCCCAAAGAGGCCCGTGTGAGGAAACCATGCCAAAGCTAGTGGTGCACAGGAAATTTTGACCAATACCAACAACAGATACATTTTGTCTAATATCACCAATATCAATAAGCAGCCAACTTCTGAGCAGTGATTAGTGGAACGACACAAGGTCGCAATCTGCTGGCTGGACTTAATAATGAACTGTGAACATGTCACAGTCGTATAAAACTGTCTCACTGGCCTGTACTTTGAGACCCCTTCTAAGCAGAGTCTCCACTTGTCACATATTTCATCCAGTGTTGTAAAATAGTGTCTCATTTTGAACCAATACGGTACGCATTTTGTCCCGTATTTTTGGACCACGCAATCAATCCATACCAGCAAATTTTACCATCGGGACTCAAACTTTATCACAAGGGTGTGCGCCTTAATGTTTCAGATTGAAACTGGCAACCCTCCTCCTAAGGTGTAAATCAGCCAATGAAATCCCTCATTTTCCTACAATGGAAAACATCTTATAGTCCAATGCAATCATCGGCACTGTTTTTGTAGCTGTGTCATTAGCTCTGGCACCGCAAACTTAATACTGACACATTTCAAATGTCGGCCAAGATTGACTCTTCAAACCGATGCAGATATTTTAACTTAAATTTTAACGAATGTCTTAAGTGATATATTGTGCAAGTCTAGCTTGAGGAACATCTCACACCATCTGTTTCAAGCCACAAGATGCTGATGAGATGAGGCTATCCAGAAAGTGCTGTACCTTCATAAGTCTGGAAAACAACCTCCTCCAGCAATTCACGATACTCCTTCACTTGGCCAGAATTCCCCCGGAACACACCTGGAAGAAGACCATAATGGATCTCTAAGCAGGACAGATCGACCCATATCCAGGTTCCATGCTCTGTAAAGGTTTGATTTTAACGAGCAAGACGACGTTTAGTGCACCTTAAGCAAAATGCACAGCACACGCAGATCTCGACTCACCATCGATCATCATGTAGATGTAAAATAATGGAAATTCACATTCGATGCCATCAAAGAGCTGCAAAGACAAAAGCAGACAAAAAGTCGCACGTCTTAATCACTCGATAATCCATTCATCTTGTTACTGCTTTTCTTGGTCAGGGTGGCCTGGAGCCTATCCTGGGCAGGACAGGGAATGAGGCACGCGCAAGCACGCATGCACTCACGCGGGTACATGCACACACGCACCTAACTGTGGCTTTTCATGCATTTTCCAACTTGGAAAAATTAGCTTCAACTTATCAACAAGCCCACCAACCGCTGGTCCCTGGCTCTGTCACTCCCCCACTCATTGTACATCTCCTGGACATCATAAATTTTCATACCTTTACATGTCCTTATAATCGTATTCCACAGCTTGCACCATTATATCCCTTTATTCTATCATTTCCACTTTTCCATTTCACATTTATGTACTTGCTGTCCTGTGTTATTTGTGAACGTAAGCACCAATACTGCCAAAACAAATTCCCAGCGCAAGCAGCTGTGCCAGGCCAATAAAGCGAATCCTGATTTTAACTGAGCTGTGGGAGGAAGCGGGAGCACATGAAGGATCCACAGACAACACGAGCAGCACACACAAACGCCACGTCCTCCAACAAGGTGCGATTCGCAACCCCACTCCTAGATGTGAGAGCCAGGGGCGATACCCACCGTCCACTTATTATGCTAAATAATTTCATAGATATTCTTTAACTGAACAGTATTAATTGAATGTTCCATACACAGCTGTATAATTAGATAATACAAACGTAGAAATCAATGAAAGTAAGAAAAGCAGACCGTTTCCTGCGCGAGGAAACGATGTGAGGGGACACGCTAATGTGCATTACGTACCTATGAAAACCTGATACGCCACTATGGAGAAAATGAAAAGGCTAAGCCTGCCTTGCCTCAGGGGTGCATGAAATGATCTGCAGAGACATAATACTGCCGGATAGACCATTTAAAGAAAACAACGCCCCGAAAATAAAAACAAATGGCGGCTTACACCATGCGCCGGTTCATGTACAAAAAGGGCAGGAGGAAGCGGACTGCTGCTTGTTGTCAAGCGTGTGAATAACCTGCTTCACGCTTGTTCTCAAGTGAAAGCACTGCCTCTGCATGCTAAATCGCTGTGGTGATCTGTTCAATTACAAATTTCAGTAAAATGCAGAATTAAGCAGGAAATCGATCTGTGGCTGTACTCACTTTAATGGGTTTGACCAAAATCCCCGTGGCCTTAATTTAGTCGGATATTGTATTGGTGAAACACAGAAGGAAAAGCTCCCCGTTGGATGCCATTCGCCCCTGCGTCCTAGAAACATTTAATTAGGTGCTTCCGGTCATTTCCCCAAATCAGGGGCAGCCATCGCTACAGTAATAAACAATAAGCGAGATATTAGGAGGCAATAAAGTGCCACGTTGCATCCGTAAGGGCCACTCCCCCAGTGCTCCTACACAATAACAGGGACTATGGCTCCGCTGACCCGTTTTCTGGTGAAGAAAGGGTCGAGTGCTAGGGGACTGAATGGGGGCCAGCCTCTGGGGCCCCCCGGGATGAAAAACACAGCGCCTTCGGCTCCCCGCAAGCCGTCCTACTTAGGATCATCTGCCAGCAAAACAACGGCGAGAAGCTCCTTCCCAAGCTAGCGATCGTCCTTGGTTCAGTCCCGTTGAACAGTAAACTAATACATAAATATTTCACATACATATACATATACACATATATATATATATATATATATATATATATAAAAAAAAAAACACTTCCCACATATTGCCTTGTCACTTTTATGGGAGTAAGACAGCTATTCAGCCATGCATGCGGGTATTGTTACATTCTCTTCTTTTCTTTTTTGATTTCTATGCTGTCGGAGCCCTCCATTGCTGGAGATAGACTTCAGACATTTACGTATATTAAACACCACTACTGAAATTCAGCCATGCTTAAGGTTACAGATTCTGAGAAATAAACCCACATAATCACAGGTGACAATATTCAGTCTAATCGGGAAGAGTTTGAAGAAATTATTTTCAGATTCTCAGACAAGTAATAACCCCCCCCCCCCCCTTCCTAACACAATAATAACAACAGCTCACATCACTGGTAATAAGCATAACAGAACAGATGCTTGACACAATATCCACAGAAACGGTGTGAAAAGATTATTACTACAAGTATTTTGCAACCTATCCATTTATTAAGGTTTTACTGAGACATCAGAGAAGTCGAACAGGCATTATGCAAGTTAGGGAACAGAAGGTTAAAGACAGTCTGTCCGCCCTGCTGTTATTATAAATATGGGAAAAATGTTCCCAGCCACCTAACCAATTTATATAATCAGCCAGAGTTTAGTTTCCATTCCCAGACTGATCCAGGGATTATCATCTTTTGCTAACTGCTAACAAACAACTTGTGCTTTAGAAAATTTGCATACGCAGCAGACAGATGGAACTATTTCACCTGCATGTGCATGTAATGTCCAATAAAGGAAGCACAGTATGTCTGAGAAATGGTGCGGATGACTTCATCGCTTCACAGGGAATGCTGGGTGTGTGATGTCATTCAGTAGCGGAGGTTTCATTCCCCCTCTACCAAGGACAGCATCAGTTTCTGAGAGCCTGGAATAGATGAAAGCAGCAGGGCAGAGGGCATGCTCCCCTGAAAGGGAGATCCGGACGGTACCTTCATCTCTGCGGGTTTGTAGTACCGCCGGTTCTTGTCTTCGTTGGCGGTGCGATAGCCGTCACGCAGGAATCGCTTGAACCCATACCTCCCCTTGAGCTTGCGCACTATCTTGTCCAGAGTCTGACTGTAGAGGGCGTCGTCGTCCACGGCGAAGGCCGGGTAGCTGATGCAGGGCAGCAGGGCAGCGTCCGTGTTCTCGTGGGGGCGAGAGGGTTAAAAGGAGCTGTTAGCACCTGGCGCTACGCCTCCACGGACTAAGCCGTCGGCGGACACGTGAAAACGTCCGACTTGCATGTTTACGGCCACCATCAAAGATGCATAAACTTTAAAAAAATCAAAGGCTTCAATAATATGAAAGCCTTAATCCACAAGCCTAGCTCTAAGTACATCAGAAGGATTACTTTGCTATAATGTAGCCATTTAACCCTTTCTAATTAAACAGATCTACTTCATCCTGACAGCTGAAGGCACTTCCTGGAGAAACATTAGAAGAGTCATTCCACGACTGCAGAAGACACTTGTACGCACGCGCACACACGCACGCACGGCGCTAATGTCTGTCACGTAAACACACACACACACACACACATCTGCCCTACATGTGATCTGGACTCTCTCGGCAGCAGGGAGCTCAGTGTCTGCCGGTTCCGGTTGTGGGCATCAAGGTCCACAAAGATCACTGACCAGGAGCATCCCTGAAGGACCAATCACAACACAGAATCAAACATCTCATTAAGAGTAATCCCCATCATTCTAAAAAATACACAGGACACCTGAAGGCAAATAATCACACAGCCTAGAAATTAGGGCACCACAGTGCATAAAATCTAGCCGTTCAGAAAAAAGAAATAGATTATTAGGCAGTGGACTTGAAACGGTCATGTGGTACCGATCGATGCACTTTTCTAGTTCGGGGCCCCAAGCCCTCAGATCTAAACACTTTCATCGTGATCATCGTGTCAATAATCCAACACTGTCAAAAACCAGCAAAACCATGACAGAGACCAGTGCCGGTGACTTTATACAATCAGTACACACCAAATGGATAATTACCCCGTGACAGAGCCACTTGGTTCCACGACTATCTATGAAATCGAAAAACCATTTCGTATTTATGTTGCCATGGTTACAGCTTTACAGAAAGGATTTTATAGAAACGGTAGACCCCCTGTGACCCTATAGCGTGTACGCTTTTTATATGGCGCTGCTAGGAGCCAGCTTGTATTTGCAGTAACGATTGAATATTGGGACTCCGCTTATGAGCGATATTATTAAGGGGGTGTCTAATCGAACCCGACTCCTGGGTATCATATAGACTGGATTCCTGCAGAAGCTACCCAAAGGCATGGTCTTTGCTGTGACGAGCAAGCAGGCCAAGGCGCACATGCGATTTGTTATGTAAGGTTTGCGCCATTCCAATTGCTCCACAGAATGACCAACGGCCACGTGTTTCCATTGATGACTGCGCCTTAATTGCATTTCGAGCGGCGACAATGAGTCTAACGGAAGCGATGCTTAAGAGTCACTAAGACTGCAGAAGGAGAGCGTCTATCAGGCCCACCTGGCAGGCAGTGGCCTATAGAAAGGGGCTCAGCTGTGAGTGACTCCCGTCACAGCCAATCAGCACTCGAGCCACATCGCTGATGATTCCTGGAAACAGCGGCTCAAAAGGTTCTTGACAGCGCATGTGGAAATGCATTAAAAGTCCCTCAGAGGCGCCGACAAATGTGAACATGTAGAAGGAAAACAGCGCAGTGGCTGTTTTCGTGGGGATGTTTAAGCACCAGCGAGGGGACGTGAGCGGAGGGGGGTTGGGGGCGTGAATGTGCCCGCATGCTGCTGCGCTTGGCTGCCCCTCGCCTGGCACTGGGCCGGCGCATGGCAGCTGTCACTGCCACTTCCTTAACGCTCTCTAAACACCCCGCTGCTTGCACCCGTTGCCTGCATCCCGTTCAGCCATCCGCCTAATGGACAACAGACTGGCCCACTCCGGGGGGGCTGACCGGTGGCTCAGCGGGATTCCTGTGGCCTCTCACAGTGTCCGCCTTTCTGCTGCTAAACACTCCCACGTGCCTTGGTGAGCACACGCAAAAGCAAAACAGGCCAACGACTGAACGGAACACATGGGCACAATACAGCTCTACCAGGGGCAGGATTTCTTGCTTAGCCGGATAACTTCTCAGATTTAAGGTAGCCTGGGTTAAATGTAAATGAACTACAAAGCCAGTCTAAACTGGGGCACCTTAATTCTGACAAGTTATCCAGTTAAGCAAGAAACCCTACTGCGTGATATAAGCCCCAGGCATCCTGAGTACAAAAATACCCAAATACAAACAAAAAAAACCCCAAAACAGCATCTTTGGGGGGGGCTGCAAAAACACACATTAATTAAACTGTCCCTTGCTTCCATTAAAATAAGACACAAACATACACTATGACTGATTGACTTAATTGACATTGTTAAGGATCATTGGTATTGCATTTACTCCTAATTGGCAAATAAATGAGCACTTTAGACCTGATTATTGAAAGACAGAAAGGCAAATTAAAAATTAAATGAACAGAAATTGCCGGCAATTTTTCCTTCGTGTTAGTAAACCAAAATGTCACAAATGGTTTCTTAAAAATACCGCAGTTATGAGGCAAAAGGAGCCCAATGAAAAGATGGAATTCGCTCAAATACGGAGCCTGAGCTACAAAATACAAATGAACTCCTGTGGGAGCGAGAGAAGGGGATGCAGGGTGGCGAAAGGCAAACAGGCACCTGATTCCCAAACAGGTTGAACCCGTTGATGGCCTCCAAGGCTGCTTTGGCGAGCCCCACAGAGCTGAAAGCAGAAAGGAGAGATGGCCGTGAGGACAAACAGCTCAAGGCGTCGAGCGCCAAAAGCCAAATGCATCGATGTAAAACACACGGCACACTGTAAAACAACAAGCATTACATTAAACTTGGTCAGCTGATCGCCCTGGCCATCACACAATGGGACTTACCTGAATCTCTTCACAGGAAAGCTAGCTAAAATGCTACACCCAAAGGCATCAAGTACTCCTCCGGGACATGAACAACACGCAGGTGTGCATGACATCACAGGGAATCAGACATGTTCATTACATATCTACACCACGTGTATGCTTTTCTTTATCGGGTCAGGCTATGGCGATATGAATTATTGAAAAGAAAACAAAAAGTAGACAGAGAGATGTCGTATCTCAGGACGACCGGGATCAGGTCCGCCTGCTTTTTACGCAGAGAAAAATCAGTTCATGCCCCGTACCGACTTCCAGCTCGCTCCTCTTATATTAGTGTTGCTGGCTTGTCAGGCACAAAGCTCTTTGATGATCCTGAATAACATCCCCCTGTTCCCCGCTACAAACCGCGAGACCCATCCCACAGCTGCTTGATATTTCTCTCGCATCTAGGCGTCCCGGCATGCCTCCGACGGACGCAGGGAGGGACGAACGCGGAGTCGGAAAAAAATACAGGCGCCGATTACACGTTACTTGTGCTCCGATTAATGTGAATTTAGGTACTGCTGTCATACTCGCAGACAGCCTTTGGTTTAAAGCACAGGTAATTACAGGACATTAAGCCTGTTTAGGGTACAACATCTTGCCCTTCCCGCTACCTTTTGAGCCAGTTTGCCAGCCCATTGGGCTTCCTGTTGTCCTAAATTTCTTAGCAGATGGTTTAGGGCCTTGCCAAAACACAGGCGGGTTTGCCAACAAGGCTGGGCACCAGAGCAGGATGTAAACAAAGGCAGGACATTGCACGCGGATTCAGCTGAATACCTGAAACTTTTAGCCCGGATATTATTAAGATAATGAAATATAATGCTTTACACATCATCAGTTTGACACGTAGCCTGGTCGGCTGCTAGGTTTTAGAATACACAATGAGATTCATTTGCATACTCTCCTTCAAAAGCAAAAGTACGACGGTCGGCCCAGTGATAAATGAGAGAACATCCTCTCTGTGGAGCCCCGGTCCCAGACACGCTCCGGGATTGATCCCCACTGCGACGCCTGGCTCAATCTATCCCCGGTGGGTGGGGAGGGGCGGAAAGGCCGGGTCTCTCAGACTGTCGTGGTTCTACGGCGAAGTAAGCAATAGAGCAGGAGCCTGCAGGGCTATGGGCTGATTCAAAAGGACAGGGCTCTTCTCGACACCCAGAAAGCTGACGGTACGAACACACCTAGGCAGGCGTGTGCCGGTCTGCACCACACGTGTCGTGGACTGAGACACACACCTATGGTAGGATTAAATGGCTGTTCCAGATGGTTTAGAAATGGAGGAAGATAAAGAAATATACAGTAAATATGAGTACACTGGTTTATAAAGGATGCCTTGCTCCAAAATTATTTTTTTTAAGTATGATCAATGTGAACTGTGTAATGACAGATGCTTTACATTGAATCCCTATAGTAAAATCACTGAGAAATATGTGACCGTTTTGATGATGTTAGACATTTTTTAAGTCTAACTGGAGGGACTCTGCAGGGAAAACGGTCCTTTGATAAGAGCGACATGGCGGATGAGAGTTATGGCGGACTTGTTCTTTAACAGGCGAGTGTGGAGACGGATGAGTGGGACTCGGAATCCATGGACCGCGAAGCTCATGCCAGCAGTATGTGACAGAGCCAAAGACTGCAAGCCCTGACCTCTGACCCTGATCCGTGGCGGAGGAGCCATGCTTTAATGACCCTTGACCTTTATCAATAGCTGATCTGAGAGACAGGCCTATCCTGTGAGAGGGGTGGGCCTATGGTGTCAGGAGCCACAGTCAATCACAGAACAGATGACTCCCCAGTGCTAATCCGGCAGACTTGTACCCACAACGCTTCAAAGCCTAAATACCAATAAATTATGTTCCAAAAAACGAAATAAATAGCTTGTAAAGAGTCAGATTGTAGCTAGCTAGCTGCGGAAGTAAGAAACGTGTTAATTTAGTGTTTGATGCCAACAGGGGGCCCCGCAACCCTGAGGGGCCCCATGCAGATGCACGGTTTGCGTTATAACCTGGAGTGTAGCTCTGTGCTCCCATTGTTGTACTTGCTGCCACGTTCCCACATGCCGAAATCGGGGACCCTGTAGGCCCTCTCGACGCAGAAGACCAGGTTCTGGATGAAAGACACCTACAAATGCG
>JABFEB020000008.1:18332969-18346444 GCA_019775895.2 Stomatorhinus ivindoensis
CCCCCCCCCCCCCCCCCCCCCCCCCCCCCCCCCCCCCCCCCCCCCCCCCCGATGACAGGGAGATCAGCAGGCCGTCCTGGTCTTTCTAGCGTGGTCGACGAGTGGGAAAGCTTAAGTGACAATGGGACTACAAAACTGAGACAAATCTTTACGGGATGCCCTGCGATGCGTATATGAAGGGGGAACGTCACGTACACCTGAGATATAAAGGGCTGAATCACCTGCTGGACCAAATGAGCAGTCAATCATATAGCACAGACAGCAGAGACAGCATGCAGGCCCAGGCTAACAGACAGGTAGCCATTTAGCTTAATAAGACCGTGGTGACACATGGACAGGCTGGGGAGAGTACCGACAGGCCCTGCCCCCCCCCGCTCACCTGTAGGCCATGGCGAGCGCCCAGGCACTGGCGGCACAGTACAGCGAGTCCCTCACTTTGGCCTCCTTGCAGTCGGGGCATGTCTTCATGGGGAACAGGCCGGTGGTGGGGCTCTGGAAGTTCAGGATGGTGGATTTCACTGCAGGGAGGAACATGGACAGAGGAAGATGCGTCATAAAATGATACATGTAACTACTCAAATGATGCAACGGCAGAAAAACTCATCACCCACACCCTCAATGGCCATTTTATTAGGTACACTAAGCTAATACAAGGTAGAGCCCACTTTTTGCCTTTAGAACAGCTTGAAGAGTAGACAGCGTGCACTCGGAGAATCCATTCTGCACACCACTGGCCTGTTATTTTTGAACTTGAGATTTAATGAGCCTGGCCATTCTCCTCAGACCTCTCTCATTGTTTTAGACCGATAGAACTGCCCCCAAGAGTTCATTATACCATCCTCTGCAAACCTTATCCAGGGGAGGCCAAACTTATCCTTAAAGGGCCAGTGCGTATGCATGTTAGGTCAGCTGTTCAAACTCAGGCATGAGAAATCTTCAGCCAATCAGTCCACTAATTGGTAATCTAATTAGGGCGTTGCACCAAAAACTCACATACCCAATAGCCTTTTCTATATAAGATTGTCCACACCTGCAGTAAACACTGAGGTGTGTAAAAGTCCCAGACAGGTGATGGCTAGTGACAGCAATCATACTAACTTCATAATTGCTTTGAGAAAGCATTGTAGCTTAGCTCAGCTGAATGTTAACCCTGACTGCATGCCGTACATATTCAGTTACAGCAACATGATTCACTGTTTGGAGAAGCAAGTTGTTCAGATTAACAAGCAGGTGTACCTGATCAACAGGGCACCAAGCGCACAGCACTAACACAGTTAAACGAGCAACTGGTCAGGACAAATTGATCATGAATACAAGGAAATATAAAATAACTTCTTTTAACATCAAATCAGCACATCTTACACTCTCGGGCCCAGATTGACAAAGCAGCACACTTTGACATAGACCTCACCTACAGCTCACTCTATGGCTTCAGCGTCCAGCGTTTGTCACATCACCTGCTTACGAGGGCGAGAATGGCGGCGACTGAGGCCACGAAGAATCTTATTCCGCGATTCTCATTTAATAGCTAATTAAGGTACAAAGGGGAGAACATATTAACAAAGCTTGCTGTCCATACTACTGCAATCGCTCTTCTGTATTAGCATAAATCCGTCATTAGCGAGATTAGATTAACCAAATGGTGTCCGCAGCATCCTCCGTCAATCGCTGAGACTAAATAGGCACGAGGCCATAATGGAAACGCAGCCATCACAAGGGCCCCATCTTTCCACTCCTCCTAATCTTCTTCTCATCCCTGACAACTTCTGGATCCGTGCTCTCCGTCATCAGCGATGCGTGTCTGGTCGTAGGGGTACATCTCATTTGTCACCGTCGCGTTGTGTCACCGCAGAGCAAAAGGGACGTTTATTTTGTTCAAGCGTTCGGGAGGGATGGTGCAAGTCAACTGGAGGTGGGGCGGAGTCATTTAGAAGAGGGCGGGGTCTGCTGGAAGGGGAGGAGTCATTTTCACCTTGTGGCTATGCTGGAGAGGGCAGGAAAAAGTATCTGGGGGAGGGGGGGACAGGTCCGAAAGTAAAGGCATAATTTTCCCCATAAAAGCAAAAGCATGACTGCAGAAAAATCTCTTTAGTGCAATATATTTATTTTCCAAAGTCAAAAATATCTAAAATTGGGTGGGAATAATGCAAGAAAATGAACCAAAAAACAAAAGGTTTCACAATTACTGACACCCCTTTTAGCACTTGGTACAGCCTCCCTGGAGAGGATGCTAAAATTAAGCATATTTACATGTTTAATAGCACGTTTGGTCGGATCTTGGCTCATTCTTCCATGCAGATCCTTGGTTTGTATCATGCATCTTCCTTATAATAATTTCTTCTGGGAAGATCGAAAGGACTGAATTTTACTGACTGATCTCACGTGTGTTTTTTTGGGAAGCACGAGTCTGTCTCACCCACAGAAACCGCGGGTTCCATTCAGGATGGCACTTTAAAATCCAATTCAGAGGTGAACCTCGCACAATGCCGCCAACATCCTTTTCATCCTTTATGGGGGTCTGCCTGCTGTCATGTATAGGGAAGCATCCCTGACCGGTGAGGGATCCTGCACGCCTCCCCCCACCCCCGCGCCACCCGGGGGCGCACAGCGGGAGAGCGCCATTCGCTACCGTTGGCTGGGGAATAAAATTAAAGTCGCTGGAGCATTGCAATATTACCACATAGATGATGGAAAATCCCACAGACTGAAGACAGAGCTCTCATCTTCCTTGCAGCCAAAACATACAACACGAGTCCTGACTGTAATGCCTCTGGAAGGCTAGCGGTCAGATGCTGCAGCCGGCGGTTTCTTAGAGACAAGAACCACATTTAAAAGATCTACTTTCTCCTCTCTCAACCCTCTCTCTATCACATTTCCAGGACTGAGGATGCACAGCTCAACCTCTTGTCACTAGCCCAACGCTTCGGTTACACGACCAAACGCGTTACCTTGTTATCCAAACCCTCTTGCTCTCCCCAGTTCGTACAAAGAGTGTCTAAAAATAAACGCTCAACCCAAACCGGATGCGGCTCCCTGACATGCCCTCCTGAGCTTGGGCAGACTGGGCGCACAGTGGGACACTCCTCTAATCCCAATTAAAGCGGTGATTAACAGAGTCGAGTGCTTAAGTGCTCAGGTGGAACCAGGGCCTGCAAAAGGCAAGTCAGGTGATATGTCTCTGACTCAAAAAGGGCGAAGCTGCATGCATAGACGGGATTCAGACGTTGCCAAGCCAATGAGCTCATCCAAAACACGGTGACCCACTTAAGAGATCTACACCTTACCTATTCACATTGTGTTCAAGTGCATCTGTTAGTTACCTCACACTTACATTGTACCCATTTTCACCTTCCCCGCCTCATTTACTGGATCAATGCAGGGCAAGAGCCATGTCTAGGTTAGAAACTGTAAATTCCATTAAAAAACAACCTTGACCTGGAATCGCCAGCCTTATTACGAGTCTATGACCTTCCACAAAAGACGGCAGCCTGAAGAAACCCTAGGATATTAGGAATATGGCTAATATGGAGCCTGATGTAAGCATTTAGCTAATCTGTATGTCATTTCAGATATAAAAATCTTAAACCGGCAGCCTTAACCAACGAGCTATGAGGTCATAGTGTTACCCACTGTACAGCCGTGTCAACCTCAAACATAATAAATCATAAAAGAGGCTTAATTCCCTCAGCCGTACTTAGACCGATAGAGAGTGTTAACAGTAATCAACATGAACAGCAGACGTGACATTTTCACGGCAAGTCATCGTTCCGTTTTACATGACAGCAAGGTCACCCGTGCATTGAATTCAGCTGAATCTCCCACCCGACACAAAAGTTCTCATTTCAAGTCTCAATAGCCTCGCAAATCTCATGGCATCTTCCCCCGAGTCATTCCACGTTTCCCAGCTGCACTCGGTCCTCCCAAATGAGATAAAAGTTGACTGTGGGGTCTTCCCGACACCAACTCCCCCAGGAGAGAGCTGAAGCCACAGGCCACTCATCTCTTCATCCACTGCGGAGAAGAGTGCACTTCCAGGAGCTGCTCATTTTGTCAGATTAATCTCATGTTGACCTGTTGACACGACAAACTCATTCTACATAAATATGCACGACAGCCATCTGCGAGACTCGGAAACGTGAATCGTCATTGAATCTGCAACGTGAAAGGAACCGTTAACTGCATCTCGACAGAGAAACTCTGGAAGCCAAGCAATGAAGATCAGGAAGCTACAGTTCTTCACTAAATACAGTATTTATGCAAGATAAACCACAAACCCTAATTAAATAAGGAAAAAAACAGCAGTTTGCAGGATTTTTAAAGAGAAGTAGCCATTTCTTCCTTCTTCCTCAGCCCAGTGATGCAGGACGTCGTGATGCCAGGTTCTCCACACTATTAGTTTCCCGTCCTATCAAACCAAAAAGGATTTTCCCCTCCAGTAAACTGTAGAACCTTTGGGGGGGTTAAAAATGTTCAGTTACAGAGCCCTGTTGAGGAAAATCTACGTTAGCGCAGCATTTTGTTCAGACTAACAATATTTTGCTCTGAGGGGATCAAGCTCTGCAACCTTAATGTCGTTCGATCGTCACACGATGCGTGGCAGGTCTGTAAAAAGGGCGTTTTGGATGACAAGCGCCACATCGCGAAAGGGACGAGTCAGAGGGAGAGGTAAGAGCAGGAGTCATTTGGGGAAGCCGATCGCTCAGACGGAACAGATGGGTATTGATTAAGGCCACAAATCACCCGGGCCCTGAAGAGCTACAACTAAACAAATCCCAGAGAATATATAAATGGCTTTCTGGAAGGACTGACTGAGTCTGGCAGGCAAACAGATATGTACGTCACCTGCCATATTGGGGGCTGGGTGGTCAAATGGTTTCCCCTGCTGTAACTAGACAAATCCCAGGGCAATTTTAAATGATTTTCTGAGAAATGCACAGAGTCTCAGCGGCAAATGGATGCGTACGTCACGTGCCAGAGGCGGAAAGAGAAAGGGTGTGTGTGTGTGTGTGTGTCTGTGTGAAATGGATTCCCCCCTCTGTCACTCCTTTAAACGTCTAGCCCATTCCTGCAAGCTAAAAGCTACTGATATGGTTCTCCACCATCCACATCGACGCTGTTGGCCGGCATCATGCAGGTACTGAGGAAAGCCCTTGCGACTCATGAGCTCCCTACAGCGTGAACTGTGTTTCGACCCCCCCTCTTCAGCTGTTTGGGGTCAGGGGAGCCCAAAGATCCAAACCAGATGTCAGTCTGATCACAATCAGAGAGAAAGGACATTAAACTGAATTATTGCAGATTTCAAATTGAATCTCAAGGGCAGAAACCAAAGCTTAACATCCCTGCTTCAGTTTAAGGACCCAGGAAACATATGGGCTCTTTATCACTGAATTCCCTACCTGGGTCTATTTTATTCTATTTCAAATGATCATTTATTTTCCCCCGAAGGCAGGGCTGGACTGGTCATCTGGCACTCCAGGAATCTTCCCAGTGGGTCGGCAAAATTTATCGTGAGGAGGTGGGGGGGCAAAAATCCATGGAAGATTTTTATCCCAGTACAGCCCCACGTGGAAGTCGCAAGATCTCACATAGTGACCACCTGGAATGCCATCTTGACACGCCCACAGTGCTCACCTGTGCTATAGTACCGGTCCAGCTTCTCCCACAGAGGTTCATCCTCTCGAGGAAGGTTCGAGAGCTTCAGGGGCTCATAGATGGAACCTGCCAATACAGAGAATGTTTTTATTGAACAGCAGCAATCACAGCAAGGTCTCCACCATGCGGCACTTACTGGGTCTTCAGGCTGTTGACTGCTGGAATCTGAGCCACTACATTAACCTGCCACTCATTTCTGTATTTATGTTTTCTACATTTATACATCCATAATCAAAGCATTCAGTTAAGTATCCAACTCAAAAATACAATGGCAGGGGTATTACTAGGAATTTCTTGGTTGTCATGTTGTTAACCAATAACACACACTTAAAAGAACACAAATACATAAATGTGGACGACATTTATGCATATAGATGCACTAGACATTAACAAATTAATGTGTTTGTGTCAATCACAGTTTATACTTTAGTACACAAATCCTGCCACTGTCGTCTGAGTGGGTAAAACAGGCTGCGGATACATATATAGGTTGTTTTTAACAAGAGAGCAATAAATTAAAGGAGACTGAAGGACAGTATGCTAAAGACAGAAGATGACAGAGAAGAATGATCGCAAAACAAAGAAATGACTGACATTGTTATTCCGCTCACCGGAGAAATGCAAAGAGATGCAGGCAGCGGTGACTGCGAAATGCAGAAAGCGTGCCGGCGTCGTGTTTAAATTAAATGGTCACACTGAAACATCAATAAAAGCGTCAATAAAAGCCCTGAAACAAAAGTCAGATAGAGGAAGGATGGGAAAGGAAATTCACTAAATAATTGAACTTGTCACCAGTTAATTCCCCCACTCCCCTTACTCGCGGCATAGCGAATGGTAAGAAGAACTGCATTTGTGAAAACCAAATTTATTTCAGACACATTTAAAGTTTGGGACAATTTGCATTTTAATGGGATCAGCCATGGGTCACTACTTCAGGTGCTGAAAATTCACGTAAGTACAGAAAAATTAACATAATTTCCATCGGCTTTTAAGCAGCAGAAACAAACGCTTCCTTTTAGCTGGATCTGTAAGAGAGCTGCGGTCCCTGTGTGCGCGAGATCTTCCGTGCGCGATGATGGCCAATCTCTGGTTGCTAGGCTAAACATTTAGGATAAGTTATAAATGACAGCCGAACGACAGTTAGGGGGGAAAACACATAATCTGTGACCACGTATGCTTCCACTGTGGCATGGAAAAAGGGAATGAGAGAAAGGCAGAGTCCGGATGAGCCATCATCGCCTGGCCAAAGCAGGTCCGACATCCATCAAAATATATATCAATGAAAAATTATTTTTTCAAAATTGACAGAGAAATAAGGCATTCTTGAACCTTGGCTAAATAATTACTGCATCAGTGTAAGGAGCCAGTAAAGAGCGTATTTGAATAAATCCCCCATTACAGATGGCTGGCATCTGTCAGACTACTGAGATCTGTTATTCAAACTGTTAAGGGGAAGATATATGCCAGATTCTGCAACAAATTTTAAAACGGTGATAAATCCCCAACTATGTGCCCATATGAATTTCTTTTATATACTTTATCCACCTGACTACAGCTAAAAAAAGATGCAATACATTCTTAAAGCTAGAATACAAATCCCGAAATATCCATCAAAAAAAAAGAAAAAAAAAATCCTTGTGTTGAATTTCCCAGGTTCTGAATGCTGGCCTGCCCCCCCCCCCCCAATCCCATGGGGACGATGACTGACAGAAAATGTCATCATTCTAGTGACATGCTAAACAACAAGTGAGGATAAAGCCTTTGCTTTCATTCTTCCAACGTGCATTATGTTTTCAGCGATACCACCCCACCGCCCAGACTGTGGCGGGGGGGGGGGGGGCAATGTGACAAGCCGCCTGGAACAGCCAGTTCGGGAGCGACAATAGATTTGAGAACTATAATTTACCAACAGAATGCACTTGATACTTTTCACAATGAGTTGCCCGCATTTAATTGGAAAAGCAGCTTCGGCAGCACTGCAATACTTTTTACCTGAGTCAATAATCAAGCGCTGAAATAGCTGTAATCATAAAGATGATCTAAGGGTCGGGCTATAAGACGATGAGCCTGTTGACATCGTAAAGGCGCAGGGCTAGAAATGAGCATGTCAGCAAAATGGCCTTTAATCACCACTCAGCAGGCTTCCGGCCACCATGGACACTTCGATAGATTACAGGCAGAGATTTTAAAGATAATGTCAGCTAATTGAAGTTTCTTCTAACTGGCTAATGAGGTAAAGACAGCCAAGTAATCTGTATCACACTCTGCATATAACCAAACTGATCTCCGGCCCACGGTGAGGTCATCAGCTGATCGGATACATGTCTGACGAGGTTGCAAGGACCCATCCCAGCATTAAGCCAAGTCAGGCAATTCTATTCAGCAAATACATGGTGCTACTTTCTGTAAAGTTCAGCCATACTAGTTGCATCACCTTTTAAGCAATATCCAGTGCTATTGCAATTATGAATATTATTCAGATGTATTTGCTGGTCAGTATGGCTTTTTTCCTCTGCTTAATGAGCAAATGATAAATGATAGAAAGCCAATATTCACAAATAAACCTACGCGAATCTACTACAGACTTACTAGCCACAGTATCTTGATTGAAAACCCCACTGACCGCGTACCTGGCCCCAATGTTGCATGCATCAATGAGAGTTCCTATATGCCACAAGACTGGCTGCCAGACAGCCTTCAGCTGTGTTTTGGAACCTCCTGGAAAGTATTGTTTTATCATTGCAACATACTCCATTTGCTGAGACTGCCATGACAGCCTCTAGTGCTTGCCTTCCTTGCGTCACTAAACACACAAGGTATTATGGGAAATTGTGCACATGCTTTCACTGGACTCACAGTTTGCCTGTTGTAGCTTATCTGTTCATTGCTGGGCTTCTACTAACTGCCACTACTACTAACTGTGCCTTTGTTTAAGACCTTACTTTCCAAAACCTACATCTTTTCACGATACCTGATACTCCTTTTGGCTAAGGCTGTCACAATCATGAAATTTTAGTTGCCAATTGATTATCATACAAACAATTGCGATTTACGATTTAATTATATTTTCTGTTCATTTTATAACACTATCAACCTAGAGTTAGCCTAATCATAGTTCAATATTACATATACACATCATGAAGAACTGAATACCAAATATTGGAACATGCAAAAAAAAAATGCTTTTGCCTTTTAAGCATTGGTAACAAAAATTGTAGAGGCCTGATATGACATTAACAAAAAATTAGTTGAAATAGTTAGTTTTGTCTTTTCTCGGTCGATACCACCCGCCAAAATTTACTAAGCACGTGTTAACTCCCGTCTAATATTTCCAGTTTTTGTTACCTTTAGTTGTTACCTAAATATCCCATACCTGAAATGTTAGTTTACATTGCCAACAGTTGGAAATTATATCTAAGGATATGATGTTTTGGGATACTTAGAGCTTTGGTTCACTCTAAACGGAAATATTAAGCATAGCATATTTTGTGCTCGTATCGGCCATATTTATACACAGGGATGCGATTAACTGGTATGCAAGTACGCTTTCGTCGTATATGCAAATTTATTTTATGTACAATCGAGTCTTTATGACAAAAAAATCGCTGTATATTTCAGCCTTTCTACCGCTAGTCCAGTACAAATTACACACAAAGGGTAAAACACGGTAATTTCTTGTTAAAACAGGGCGAATGCACATAAAATATGTACACAAGTGCGCTGCTGCAGAAAGAAATCGCCGCGTGTATCGCTTTACGGCGAAAGTTTACTGGCGCACCAGTTATGTGCACATGATTATATCACTCCAAAATATTAGGATCAGAAATAAATGGACAAAATAACATATTCCTCTAGTTCTTTGCCCGACTGGCATAGTTTATTGACTTTGCTGCAACAAAATAGCCGTAGCCGACAGGAGTATACTCTACCCACTATAACAAGACGCATAAACACACAAATGTATGTCCTATGCAGAACTTCTACTAAACGGACAATACAAAGAACTAAAAATCGGAATATCTTACTAATATTCTGGGCTGAGGGAGATCGCTCACAAGCAGCCCTTAAAATGAACCTGAAGTAGTGAAAAGAAATACTAAAGAGATCATGAAAGTGTCGTGAAACCAAGTGGTACAAATTAGGCACGTCTTAAAATATGCCGTTAAATGTAATGATGCGCATGCGCAGACGTGCGAGGTATAAATACAGCAAGTGGCATGCGTTGGTTTAGAAGTGATATTGTCATTAGAAGCAGTGACAAGTACGCTGGATCTGTCTCATCCAGCTATCTTATACATATGAATGGAGACGATTCTAACGATAATCGAGGTCCGTTCAAATAATCGCAATCAGGTGATTATGTAATTGTGACAGAGCTAGTTGTGGTCAATTATTTGGAATTGTATTCAATTTGTCAGCTGATATGTTTAAAGGAATATTAAAGCCTTTCAAAAACTTCAGATAGTACGAACTTTAACATGACATTAAAATACCATATCTGTATCAGGTTTAAAGGCTGTACAATTTAGAGGGGGTAGTCTTGTTTACAGTTGCTGAACACACCACCTGTAACGCATTGGTGTACTAAACGACTTACCAGGCCTCTGAAGTTTGTGACGGATGCTGGGACTCTCATATGCGCAGTTGGCCATTTTCAAAAGGCGCTGTTTAGGGCAATCGTCTTTCAGATAAACTACAAAGCTAATGCAATTCACAAAAGGGTTAGTAAGCCATTATGATAACAGTCAGTCAATCAACATGGAATTACACAGCAAGCTTGTTTAATAGGTTAATGCACAGAAAGGAGCTTATAAATTATATACATATATTTCTTTTAATAGCATGTATTATTAAGTTGGATTAACCATGCAGTGATTTGTTAAAATGGCGATGGCATGGGTATTTTATAAAAGATAAATATGCAACACATACAAGAATGGCATGAGTTAAACCCAGATTTTTTTTTTATATCAGCTGAGATCACATCTACATCAAATGATACTTTGGATTCTATCGCAAAATCAACGCACAGGGAGCGGGTGCGACGACAGCGTATATTCGGACTATCATAAGTGAAGGTTTATGTGTGAGGACTGCTACGATTACTGTGACAATCAAGCTCTCTAAAGACGACATGTATTGGTGCTCATATCACGTACGTTTAAATAAAATGCCATCATGACTTAACAGTACCAGTAACTGACTGCATATCCAACAGATTAAATTAATGTTAAATTTAAAAGGCTATCCAATGGTAGCTTGAAATTCGTGTTTTATGACTTTAACTTGGCTTTCAGCCGAAATATGTTACATTTATGTTTATAATTGTACGTTTTTAACGGGTCAGACCATTACGGCTTCCATTTGACCATGGTGCAGAGATTTTTGTTTAATTATACGAGCAGAGAATTTCAAAATAAACGTCAGATTCCAATTTCAAATCAGCACGTGAAATTTAATGTGGGTGAATACAGTACCGTTACCCTGTGAGGGGAAAGTTTACACTCAATCTTAATCATGCCCAAGGAAGAGAAAGATAGCGGGGTTTCATCTTTATCTGAAGCCGACATGCTTACAGGCACGTTATTCTGCAACAAAATCACAGGAACGGAGTTGACGAAGGTATACACTTGTACGAGAGGGCTTAAAATAAGATTGACCTTTCCGTGTCCATCTCCAGCAGCTGGGTAGGCATGGAAAGTTCACACTTATTTCCAACGGGTATCAGAAACTGGCCGAGCGCGAAAGGCAAGGGAAGGTCTGCGAGTCATAAGCAGCACGTATGTTTAAAAAATATACACACAATGCCATGCGAAGTGAATAAACCAAACCTGAACGTTTTGTTCTAGCTTTGAACTCCAGTAGCTTCCAACCGACATCAGCCAAGCTGGCCATGTTTATAGAAGAACAAGACGACGCGACACTGTCGTAAAACAGGAAGTGATGATTTTATGCTGTCAATCGAACTGAAAATATACTATTTTGATGTTTTAAAAAATAAAGCATTAACATTGTCATTATAAAATTATGTAAAATACCATTTAAATTTCCCGTGTCATAATTTCCACTCTTTTGTTTGATGTAAATTTATTAACAGTTTATTTTTTCCGAAGCTGTCATTTGCTACCCTGCCGTCAAGTGCTATGCCGTAGTCCAGTTTCTGGTCTAAGCAGCAACAATGATGTGGTTAAAGTGTATTTTCGCATTTTCGTGTGTAATATTTTTCTTCGGACGACGAGCTGTCGCAGCTCTTCAGGACGTGACATCGGATTTATTTGGATCTGAATTTCATGGCACTGTCGCTGCCTTCGGGGATTTTAATTCGGATAAACAAACAGACATCTTCATCATCCGAGAACGTTAGTATTTGCTATGGTCAGGAGTTCCTGTGTTCAGAAATAGTACTATAGAGAGAGGAAAAAGACAAAATCGGTGTGTTCAACGTGTAAAATAGGAATACAGTGATATTATACGATGAATGACTTAACGTTTCATAGGCTGTGTCAATTTCCTCTGCGTAGTTTAAGGGGGTGTGGTTGAATGTTTTCTGCTGATAGTAGTAATGCTAATTTACTATTCCAACATATTAGTTTTTTAGCTAGTAGAAGTTACTTTTTGTAATGAGGTAAGTAGGTCAAGGCGTAGTTTATTTTCTTATCGTCTTTATCATTAAACAAACGAGGAGCACACGCCACTTAAATATATATTTTCTGTTTAATTTTCACTTTTCAGATTCTGAAGTGATAATCTTCCTGGCTGATCTAAAGATCCCGTACTTCAAACCAAAAGTTAATCTGTCCAAAGAGCTCTTCCCGTGAGTATGGGCTTCTCAGATCCATTTTTTTTGCATACAGGTTGTCATTCATGTGTCAATAACACGGCCATGTTACTTTGCCAGGGACGTTATCATTAGCAGTGTGGTGCCTGGAGACTATGATGGCGATTCCCAGATGGACGTCTTGCTCACAACCTACCCGAAGGGAAAGAATACAGAGGAGACCAAAGTTACCATTTACTGGGGAAATAATCAAACTTTAGGTAGTTTAATTTATAGGTATCTTGTATTTTATAAATAAAAATGCCAGCACACCTCTGTAATTACACCCTGATAATATAAGTGCAATTAAATACATAATGTCTAATTGTGTGACACTCAAAGTATATTCATTTCACTTGCCTTTTTGTCTAATATTTGTATTTTGTTTTCCTTTTTGTATTTTTCATTATTTAAATGTATGGCTTTATACCAAGTCATCTCTTTTTCATTTTGTGCAGATAAAAATGGAAAAATTGATCTGAACATAACGTTTTTGGATGAGCCCCTAGTCATGGAGTAAGTATTTGCCGTACCCTTCGACAAGATGTTCTGCACTGCAGTAGGCAGATGTTTCGCAAGAGAAACCTACAGGGTTTTCAGATGTACATACTTAAGACTGAATGTCGTAGCAATGTTGTTGAGGGAATAGTGCAAAAAGTGTTGTTTTTTTTAACATTTAATACATAGTCTACTAAGAATGTATTCAGTGTTTCTATTTGAGTCGGTGTCGAATGATAAATTAAAACTGGCAGTAATAATCCCCAATTCATTTTTCTGTGCCTTTTGCAGTTTTAATGGCGATATGATTCCAGACATATTTGGTACCGCTACAGACCATTCACCAAAGGCGTGCTACCTCAAACAAAAGTAGGAAATGACACCAAGGCTACAGCTGGCTTCTCACTGCAGCTGTAGCTTTTTTTCCTTTCCAATTTTGAGAAAATTTATGAAAATGCCTTGGTGTGACTGTAACTAATTTTGCTGTTTATATATATATATATATATA
>JABFEB020000008.1:18410970-18422155 GCA_019775895.2 Stomatorhinus ivindoensis
CTCTAACTGTGTAACACAGCCTGTGATCTGCTTTGACCATGTGACGTGGACCCTGAGCCACTCTGGCTGTGTGATGCTGCCTGTGAGCGTCTTTGTGAGTCAGACTAGCTGGGTGTGGAGCACTTGTAGTCAGCCAGGCTGTCAGTAAGCCTGACTGTGAGGTATAATGTATAGCCTTTCACATGCACCAGCTGTGACTTAAGTACACCAGCTCTGGTACATGATCTGTGGGTGTTAAGTACAGCCTTTTAGGTGGACTGTCAGCTAGACCTGCGCAAGAGTGTTAAGTATGGCTTGTCAGGCGGGCTAGCAGCAGGAGATGGGGAAGAAATTACGCGGCAAACTGATTATAGGATCTTTAATACAATCTGTCAGACCAGCCCTGGGATGAGAAGCAGTGAGGGTCAGCAGACTAACTGCAGAATCTGTGGGTGAACACTGTAATGTTCTGGGAGGTCTACTCCAAAGGTGTGACCCTACACCTGCTCTGGGCTGTAGAGTGAGGTCTGTCAGAAGGTGCTCCATAGCCTTCATCTGCTATATTTAAGGCCAGTTCAGCCACCGAAATACTTCGTTCATCAAGACACCAAATGGGATATGAAATGCAGGCAAATGCAGAGATGAAATACAGCCTTCTTTGGTCTTTACCCAACAAATGAATAATAATAACGTTTAGGCCATAGTAGGCGAGTGTCAATGAGCTGGCCAGATTCTCAGAGCCAAAGGGGAAGGTATATCACCATGTTGGGGTTGGTGGGTGCTGAAAAGAGGACAGACCTTAAATTGATTTTGAGGAAAACCGGAAAAACTTCAGAACAAGAGAAACACTTTCAAAGTAATTATAAGGAAGAATGTAAGACTGGGCAGAGAACCTTGAAGAATGACGAGAGCTCTATTCAAATGCATGGTGACGTCTTTATAGGCTGCGCGTCATTAAATGGGACTCTCATAAGCAGAAGGACACACCTGTGACTAGTTGTTGACCTGCCAAGGGCAACCGTTCCCATTGATCAGAAGGACAGTAAGACCGTGGAAGGGCAGCATCACAAACGTGAATTTTTAAGTAAGCAGCTCCTGCTCCGACGATGGTGTTCATCTTCCGGAAAAAAGAGACAATATGGGAACATCCGTGAGATTGAACTGGTTTGAGATGGAATACTTTGTGTTCTTTATTATAATGTCATGCCCTGAGTTGCAGATACTTACTTTGGATGGTTTAATTCTATGGTTTAATTTAATCAGTTCGTCAGGGTCCAATGATTATCCAGCAAAGCCGTTACTCTGTCTTGACGGGTGTCGTAGAAATCTTCCCTCAGGAAGAACTGTGCCGCTGGGATCGCTTAGGTCACACTAACCATCAGGAGCGGGAAAAACACAGAGGCGTTCAGCAGATGCTCGTAACCAAAGCAACGCGCCTTGCTTGCAATGTGCAGCTTCATTCTGCTAGACAGCTGTGTATTTACTGGGCTGATTCATCTTGATGCGCTCTTCTTGTCTCTCTCTCTCTTAAAAGCCACCCACTTTAGCCAATGTGGTACCATGTGAGAGTCTGTAGACGTTCTGGGGGTGTACCCAGGCCCACAGGGGCTGTCCACCTTAGTCACCTGATCCCGTCTTTGTTTTTGTATACATATGTCTAGAGTTTTAGCACCCAGCTAAGCAATCTCTGCTGATTTTCCGCTGAGTGCACTGTGGGTCAGTGAGTTGGGACGCAATGCCTGTGATCAGAAGGTCATCAGTTCAAATCCCAGCGTCGGCACAGTAATGTCGCCATTTAGCCCCTGAGCAAGGCCCTTAACCCCCAATTGCTCCAGGGACTGGCTAACCCTGCTTTCTCAAAAAAATGTATGCTGCTTTGGACAGAAGTAACAGCTAAATAAAATGTAATGTCAGTACCAAAGAAAGAGAAGTTACTTCATATGTCTACTCTCAATGCTGGTGGTCACCAGGCTGATGTACCTGTGACACGCTTGCCTGCCAGTAAGAGGCCAGGGCTCCGGGGACCCCACTTCATGGATTATTAACTTGAGGAAGGGGAGCTGACCTTCTGCAGCCTGCTGTGCCGTTTAGAGCCCAGCGGGGGGAGCTAGAGTGTGGAGAGCTTTGTGCTACTGAGGGGAGGACACTATAAAAATGTAAAAGGCTAGGATGCAGCCAAAAGGGGGTTCCTGCTGAGTGACGCATTGCTTGTGTCGTTCCAAAACCTTCCGGGAGGTGAGCTGCATGCGGCGTTTGGCACTGTTTTCTTTTTTCCAAGCAGGGGCGGAGGATGGACTACTCAAGGAATCAGTCGCATAAAGTTTAAATGTGACACATGGGCCATATCTGGGTTGTTGTTCTAGGCTGGGGCTGAATCAACAGTGATCTCAGCAGGTTCTGTTCGTCCCGTAAGCGAGACACAGTGAGACTGGGTGAATATTTTTCTTACATGCGATATCAGGATTCCACAGTGACCCCCCCACCCGCGGGGCCACAGTCGCACATCAACTGCTGGGATGCAGTGGCGTGCGGATGTTCAGCTCACCTTCATGTGCAGGTAGACACTGGCAAAAGCCTGAATCTGTTGTTTTGTTTGCCCCAGAGCAGTTTGGTCGCTAACAGAACATCCACTCCTTGCTGATTGGCAGATGTATGCCAGCCTAGCCAATCACACTTTTGGGGCAGTATTTTGCACAAAAACCGACCCAATGGGAGAGCGACGGGACTCTGAGCTCGGTGCCATGACCCGGTTTTTGACGATGGCGTTTGAATTGGAGGCAGGGGCGGAGCCACAGGGGCACTGGCCCCAGCTGAAAGCTGATTGGCCCACAGAGGACCCCCTCACCTGTGACTCACCAATTCAAAACACATCATTGATTAATGATATGGTGTGGTCCTTTAATGCCCCCCACCTATCAAAATCCTCGAATTGCCTGGACACCTGTCCCAAATAAACATTTATTATTCGTTCTGTTTTGTCTTTCCCAGTTGGATTTTCATTCCCCCCCCCCCCAGACTCTCGAATTCTCTAATGCTGGCGTTTGTCTGCCCATCAGAGGGGAAATCGCAGCTTCGCTGCAAACCCTTTAATCAGAGTGACAATCTTCTCCCCATTTGTGTAATGACAGCCTTCCACACAAAGCTCTTAAGTGACTGTAGCTCATGTGCTGCACACATGTCCCCACTTGGAGTGGAGGAGAAAAAGGCCAAAATCTGAAATATTCCCGTCTCCGTCGCCAGTTCTGTGTCATCTCTGTCGTGTGCGATCGGATGTGAGGAGGGTGTTCGAAACATGGCTCTCTCTGCCTGCGTCCAGATATTCCTTTCCTATCGGGATTCTCTTATCACGCAACGCCTTGTAGGTGTAACATGTCTTCCTGCTGCTTTATGCAGTCAAATATCGCAAACATATATAACGTGCGAATATGCATTTTACTTTTTGTTTAGTGCAGTGTTTCTCAGCCTAATCTACAGGGACCTGCCTGGAATGTGTTGAATCTGGTTGGCTGCTGTAGACTTGCAGACCTGACCCAGACGTGGCTGCTCCCAGACATCATGGTGCTTTCGACATTTTGAGATAACCTGCCAGCCCTCTGTAAACCCATCTGAAAAAGCTTTATCGCGGTGATCATCGCTATTCATTATTGCAGCTATTATATCGTTCCGTCGGCATAAAATGCGCACATGGTTTTACAACAACAAGCATTTGGGAGTGAGATAATGTTTCATCTGAAAATCATTGTGTCCAAAGCTACATTTGACATGATGCGAAATTCCTCCAACATCTTATCTCCAGATTACATTAAGACATTATGTCCTTGTAATTCTCTCAGTATAAAGCAGAGCATTAGGCTAAAATGACAAAACAATGTCATTTTGTTGAGATTTAAATGCATCCTCTCTAAAGAATCAGTTTCCTGTAGATTCACACACCCAGATTCTTCTTTCACCAACTATGACTCACAGATAACCAGGCATATCGCTTAATAGTGTAGTGTGTGCATATTGAGTTTCCTGAAGCACTTTAATGAATTTTTTTTGAATGTTTTTGTCACTGGTTCATACTGTGGAAGGTAATTAGTCTAACAAAATGTGATTCATCCTGGGCAGTTTGCACGCCCCCCCCTGTGCATGCAGGTTTCCTGCAAGTAGCCTGGCTCCTTCCTGCAGATAGGGGACCCGGCATCCCTGAGCTGCCCGTTGTGAACGTGTCCCTGCGTTTGCCCTCTGTTGGCATCCCGTGCTGTGCTGCTAAGGCTGGGCTCCAGGTCCCCCCCCACGGCACCGCCAGCCAGGAAGCCGCATGGCTCAGCGGGTTCGAATGCTGTGCCTGTGATCAGAAGCTCCCAGGATCGACAGAATGGGCCCCTTCTCACCTCGGGGCCCTTGAACAAGGCTCTTATTCCCCAGTTACCCCAGGGACTGTCACTTTGAATAAAAGTGTCTGCTAGATAAATCGGTAACACTTTACTTAAAGCTGTCATCTACAATGCCCTATAGGTATCTTCGTAATGCAATAAAATGGTAGCTATAAGAATTAATAAAGCATTACAGCATCTTCTTTTGATTGTCATTAGGAATTACAGTGTTGATTATAATACTTCATAAGGTTCAATGAAGCTCTCATCTATAATGCACTATAAATACTTTCATAATCCATGATAATGATCATTGAAGAATTAAAGATGCGTCGTACTGCGTTATGAAGGTATGTATAGTGCATTGAAGACGTAAAGCATTCATGGTGCATAATAAACATGGCTGTAATGTGTTGTGCCTTTTTATAAATATTTATAGGCATGTTTATAATGCTTTATGAATGCATTATACTGTGTCATGAATGTGTTCATAGATTTTTATAGCCATGGCACAAATTTTAAGTGTGACCGATAACTAAAATGTAACTCAGTACTAGATGAGCAGTTTGAGGATGGATGGACGGATGATTCGTCCATTTAGCAGAAATCCACATTCTGAAAATGAACAACTGGTAAAACAATAAGTTCAGTTTGCTGAGGACCCGCCGCCTCTGCAATACAGCCGTTGTGTGTCTCTCATCTTCAGACACACAGGGTGGCGCGATGTCTAACGAGGTACGAAGAAACATTGCAGCTTCTGGAGAAAATCGATCTCCACGGGGAGTCCGCCTGCCTCGGCCCCAGCAGTAGATCCCAGGACACTGGGCCTCTGAGGCCGTTATTCCGCCCGGTCTGCGAATAAACTGCGCAGCACCGTGTTAAACACACGCACTGTTCAGATTATCCCGTTTCACGGTGTGTCGAACTCTGCCCGGTAAAATGCGGCTATGCCGTCTGTCAGTTAACAGCTTGGAGTACCTGTTCCTACATCATAGGCTGCTAACTATGCCGCATAATAATAAACCTTGATCTGTTTTCCAGTAAATACATGACGGATAGTAAACAGCATTTCCATTCTCATTGTTGGCATGCCAGTGGGGTGTTAATTTAAGAAAACTAGTTAAATACCAATTGCATCCCAGAGTATGTATTTGCATAATATCAAATGATTTGAATCATTTGAAAGGATCTTACTCTGGCTTTGCATATTTACTTCCTGCATATAGTTTTAGAATCTTTTAATATCAACTAGACACTATTAATCATTCCACAATGAAGAATACTGTAATAAATTAGCTGTTTGTCTGTTTTCTCGAAGTGTGCACATGGTTGGGGCCACAAAAGTGTGAAGTCTTTTCTTTAAAGCAGAGGCGTAAGGATACGCGGCCCCTTGAGCAGAGGCGTAAGGATACACGCCCCCTTGAGGTGTGAGACAGCATCACCGTGATATTTCACACAGCCCACTTTACATGGTGGATGTCTGTAGGTATAGATGGGAAAATTAAAGCAATATATTATTTAGCCAGGTATCACCTCACGTTTTAATCGGATTCATACAAAACGAGTGGCTTTTGGCAGAGATGATTCGCAGTATTGTTGGTTGTTGCTATAGAAATGAGTAGGTCGGTAGTTGTGGAACAGCTGAAGTGAAGCCTCTTGTGTTCGCTGTCTTATCTTCTCCTTAGTTTCACCTTGGCACGGTCGATGTCTTCCTGTCTCCGTCCCTTTTTCATCCGAGCACAACAGAGAAAAGAATGTCACTGGTGTCTCGAAGGGAACACACAATCTCCAAAATAAAGGCGCCAGGGGCGTCACCTCATTATGCCATGTAGGGCGTTAGTATCAGTGGTGATTTTGCTCGTGTTTGATTGGCTCTTAGGTAACCAATGGTGTGCCCCGCTCGTGCTATCAGGCGCCCATGCGGTGGATTGCTCTAATCTGCATGTGTCTCCTTGTTTTTACAGCTGGCCAGCTCAGCCAATCAGCTCACTTGTCCCTGCAGCTGCCGTACACTGTGCTCGGCCTGGGTCGCAGCGCCAACTTCCTGGACCACCTCTACGTGGGCATTCCCCGTCCCCCTGGAACCAAGGTGCATGTCACACACCCTTGTGTATCCGGTTCCTTGTTCTTTGTAGAAATAGCCATCGTGCCTGGTAGCTGAAGGACACAGAGACCTGTGTCATTTTCTGAGATTTCCTGTGGTGTCCATCTAGTCAAATTAACAGTGATGGCTTTTATTTTGGTACAGCTTTATTCAGCGTCTGCATCGTCAGACTGAAACGTAAGATCCATCATGGCAAGAGTAGCAAATGTCAGCAGAAACCAAAGGGAAGATTCCCCAAATGTTCGGGTATTTTTAGACTGTGATCTCACTATTTGATGCCATCATCACCAACAGTAATTAGAGGCTTGAGTCTCCCCCAGCTTTGCATATTTCCATGATATGATGTTTTGTCTGCTTTCCTTCAGTTTAGCTTAAGCTCTGCAGGATCAGACCTGTGTTGCAGGTTCGAAGCCTTCCCACACTTACCGGGATGGCTTCCTGTAGGACTCTCCTGTATTTATCTTAGTGTGATGATGCGCATTTGCTCAAGCTATGCCAGAACAGCCTGTTTCATTCAGGTTAGGTCCTTGTGATCAGAAGGTCGTTGTTTCAAATCCCTGGGCCGCCACTGGACCCTTGACCCCTTTAGGGGCACTGTATGCTAGCTGCCCCTCTGCTATGACCTCCCAAATTTTTCTGTATGCGTCAGTGTGTCTCATGGAGAGCAAGATGGGGTAGGAAAAAAACAATTTATGTGGTAATGAAGTGTCATTAGTCTGTAGTATAAATCAGGGTTTCTCCTGTTTCTCTGTGGTATATTAGAACAGTGGGAGCGGGCTGGACTGTCCTCATAGTTTTAGGTATTTTTTCTCTAAATATTTTTTCCAGCTGCCGATTTAGTTTCAGTGACTGCAGCGTTCTAAGTGCACCGTCAGGATCTTTCATGGTTAGTAGCTGACTAAGGAATTGCCCAGACAGGTGTTCCTCATAAAAATTACCATCATACATTCAGAATCCCGATACTCAGAGCCAGGGGTAGGATTTGAACCCAGCCCTGGAGCTGGGAGCCTGCAGTGCGACCAAATAAGCCGCCATTCTGATGTATTCAGCATCATTTTTTGTGAGTTGTGTATCAAATGCATTTTTATTTGCCCCCAACCATATAAACCGCTCCTTCAACTATTGTCTGCAAAGTCATTCTTCTTCCTCGGTGGGTTCCCCAGCGCCCCTCCCCATGTGCCGCCCCTCCCTGCGTGCATGTGCAGGGTGCCAACTCTCGATTAATCCTCCACGCTTCCCACAATCCCCGGCGCGGATGGAGTGTGTTCATACCCAACTGCTGTTTGCCCTCATCAAAATTCTCCAGTGACTCTCTTGAGTTGAAGACGTCGATTTATTTTTACTGTCACGAAATGGATGTCTTTATTGCGCCGAATTAGACTTGCAGATTTTTTTGGATTTCCCCGCCATGCGTTCTTTGTCATTTCCCGGGACTTCTTAAGTACAATGGGATTTTTTTTTCCCCTTTGCTCCCGGTCGGATATGTGAGGCACTTTAACCCTTCAGCAGAACTAGAGTTAATATGATTTTATACTGTTGCTAATGATGGATACTTAAAAGCATCTTTTTCATTTCCCATCTTATCTGCTCGTCCTGGTCTTGGGGAGTGAGTGTGCCTTGATTGCTGTTGGCCCCCACCGTGGCGCTAAGAGGCGACGAGCACGCATGCTAACAAGCTTCCGGAAGGCCGTCTCTGCCAAGTGGGGTGTGATTGGGCTGATCGTTTGAAGCATCCAGCATCCACCACTGAGTGGCAGCTGGCTGAACATCCTCTCTGTGAAGATCACGGCCTGTTTATCTTAGTCTCTCCTTAGGTCCTAAATGCTCATCTCTATTGCCCTATGTGAGATTGTCTAGGCAATCAGAGAGCATCAGTACTGTAGAGAGTATTGTAGAGCATTATGAAGAGTACGGTAGGTAGTATTGTAGAGAGTACTGTAGGCAATATTGTAGAGAGTAATGTTTTGAAGATTAGTAGTCTCCAGCCTTATTTACAGTGAAAGCTACTTACACAACTTACACAGTCTGGGGGTGCCCACTACTGACTGGTTTACTGCAGGCTCTTAGTAGCTCAAGGCTAACATTCCACTGGTAACCAGTATTCTAAAGAGTATTGTTTGATGCAAGCAGTCATTGACTCTTCAGCTCCTTGGGGTTCATGGTGTAACAAGAAGGGGGATCACCTCCACACCCCCCTCCACAGAGGGAGCATAGCGTGAGTGTTGTGGTCTACCCCTCTGCAGGGGTAAATGCAGAGCCCCTCGGCGCTGTGTTCTGGACATCAGTATAAATCAGTAGCGCTTAGAAACCCAGCCGGTTCCGAGCCAGCCCCCTCCCCTCCCCAATAGTGGAACCTCCACTTCACCCTCGCCCGTCTTCACGTGCCTGACGTACTGCCTCAGAGTTGAGGAATTGCAAAAGCAGGAATAACGCAGTTCCCCATTATGGGGCAAACTGAAAATGAGCATCATTAAAGATTGCAATCGCTTAGGGAAACGTTGTGCATGTAAATGTGTGAATGCCGTTAGCGTCAAGGTGTCATAACAAAGGGCTCAGTCGTTAGTTTCTGCGCTCTTTAGCCATTCTTGTGTGAACAGAAGTATGAATGCATGTAATTTAACTATGAAGTTCATGCCGCGAAGCCCGTAAATTCCATACCGATGTTATGCTGCAAAATAGACCTGAAATTCTATTAAAACCGAACGTGTGTGTGATTTCTGCCACGGCTCTTAGACGTGGAACATCAATTTGGAGGGGGTGCTTCAGCCAGATGCCCACTCGTGTTCTTCACGTTCTACGACGTACTTAAAATAACGTTGTGGCAGCGTCTGCGAGCCTTGAGCCACAGTAATGGCTCTTGGGAGACTGAAAGATGCCGCTGTCAGGAATGCAAACGGCAGCGAGTCTGTTCTCTTATGAAATGATAAATGTGTTGTCGGAGTCGAGAGCTTGTGATGTTCCCTACAGACTTGCTCAGAGGGATGTGAATCTTTTTTTTTTCTCCCGCGCTAATTGTCAGCGAAAGGCACATTATAGAGGGAAGATGAGCACCTGCTTGTTATATAAATTTGATTTTAGAAAAACTCCATCATGGGCTGATCTGTGCTGGACAGTCGCTAATCGCACATGCATCAGTAGTAATCATTTGTAGAAATATGATGTTTAATACAGTGTCTTGCCACTTGACGAAGAGAAAATGTCAAAATGATTTACGTTTGTTTTTATTTGCTTACCAAACGTCGTAGCTTTGTTTTTTTTTAGCTAAAATGTGCTTTTTGTTTGTCTTGGATACTAGCCTAGTTAAAGATAACAAGCTTGCTTAACGATCTTGGCCCCAAGGTCTTAACCCTAACCATTTGGTGGGGGCTCGGACTCTCATCTTGACATTCTGGTTGTAGTTTCCTGAGATGGGGGGGAAAGATTTGTAACTCTACAATGGGCACTATAGAGTCACATTTGAGGAAAAAGCAGTTTCATTACTGCGTTATCATTTCAGAGTTTATCAGTGATGACAGTCAATGCTGCTCATTTAAGATGCCGTGGATTTTAAATAGCAGAAATGCCCCCAGACTGCTCTGTAATGACCTTTCCAAGCAGCCGCTTACTGCCATTCTATGAAATGTGCATTGAGCTGTGCTTTTGTCTTGCTTCTTCCTGAACGTCGTCCTGATGTCGCCTCCAGGAGATACGCCAGCAGGAGTGGAAGGCCATCATCCCCAACTCGCAGCTCATCGTCATCCCGTACCCACACAACGTCCCTCGCAGGTACGACCCCACCCCCAGTCAAGCAGCCTGGAACCTCGCCCGGAGATGTTCCACCTTGGGGTACAGGATTGGGGCACTGCCATTCCCCGGACTCCTGCATCACAGTTCAAAGCTCGTTAGCAGTGATTCTGTGTAAACAGATCAGCTCGGGTATATTTGAGCTAATCATTGATTGTGATGTATTTGGCTCCAATAAGAGCCGGGCTTTAGGTGTTTGTGTCTATGTGAGATCAGAGCTTGGTAACGATGTTCCGTATGACTTTTTTCATCTCCGGTGACTTACAGGACACACACTCGCGCATGATCACACACTAAAATGTCTTTACCTTCATTACTCTGAAGGTGTGATCTCACCCCGTAGCCATTTAATCAGCTTTCAACATTCGTAGCTGATAGCATGCTTCCTAATTAAGTGTTTTGACTGCCCTCCTCATAAATATTTCATGTGGTGTAGCACTCGTTCCATTTGTTTCCTTATCTTCATATGACGGCCCACAGAAGAACGCGGTTAGAATTTGTGAACATTGTAATCAGAAGTGGGAATATATATCTTTTTCGTTTTCTTCCTGAAATGGAATCCAAAACAATTGTAATATCATTCATTAATTATACTCTACGTGAGTAGAAACTTCTGCTTTGTATCTTGGTTCATCATGATAGGTAGATCCACCATGGTGTCTTGGTTGACCACTCTAGGTTGATACACTATAGGTCTGGTATTTTCGTTGACCACTCTAGGTTGATACACTATAGGTCTGGTATCTTGGTTGATCACACGAGGCTAATCCTTAGTAGGCCTGGTATCTTGGTTGATCACACGAGGCTGATCCTTAGTAGGTCTGGTATCTTGGTTGATCACTCGAGGCTGATCCTCTGTAGGTCTGGTATCTTGGTTGATCACTCGAGGCTGATCCTTAGTAGGTCTGGTATCTTGGTTGATCACTCGAGGCTGATCCTCTGTAGGTCTGGTATCTTGGTT
>JABFEB020000008.1:18454549-18477454 GCA_019775895.2 Stomatorhinus ivindoensis
ACATCTGAATGATTTTTCATATTTTAATACTGTCTCACATAAACAGCATGAACTGTCAAAAAAAGTTAGAAATCTTTGGGGGTGCTTTAATTCATTTTGGGGGTGCTGAAGCACCCCCAAAAATGGGCTAAAATCGCCCCTGGTGGACAGCACAAACTCCATCAACAAACCTTGTTAGAAACTGGGTTTTAATCAATTTATGAAAAAAATATCTACAAAAACTTACATGAGAAAGTAAAACAGGGTTACTACCCAAAACAGTTTATTATACAACAGCTTTTGTTAATGTTACTTTGTCTTTTTAATTTCACATTAGAGTTTTATGAGAAAGTATTACATCTGAACAGAAAATTAAGCATAAAGTACACAATAAAATGTCCTAGCATAACTGAAAATTTCTCATAGTTTAATATCCAAAGTCAGTCAAAGTAATTGACCCGTCAAACAAAGGCACCATACCAGAAACTAAAAACGAACGATCTGTTAGTTTTAGAAGATGGCAATCATTCCTATTAAAGTGTGACTCTTCTGGATATTTAAATTAACTGAAGGTGAGTGCCTCCGTACGTTAAAGAAAACATATAGTGTTTTATGCTGAAAAGCGATACAGGCAAAATATTGCATAGATAATCGACAGGCGATGGTAGATATTCCGTCTCTAAGTCTCGTAATAAGGTACGAAGCTAGCCGAATTAACCGCAATGAAAAATGAAAATAACGCTATCTGGCAGTATTTTTATCGGAATCATATGACCAAAAACAAAAGCCCAGCATTGCGAAACACAAATCACAGAGCATCACACTTAAAAACAAAACCGCTCTTGCATTTTCCCATTGCACCCAGGACATGTTAATTGCAACAAACACACCAGACTTGGACACACGGTCAGTTAATCTGTTTGCTGCGACAGAGGACTCGTCACCATACTACTGTAGACACACTTCCAGTGCACCGACTCAGTTTATAGACACAAGGGGGCACAGGTGAGTCGACATGAGGAAAGGAAAAGAAAAAAAAAGTTATCGGACCAAACAAGATGGGACTTCTGATTTACGCTTGAGAAATTTTCAGTTGTACCATCAAGCCCATGTAAAGTGCACCACTGGGCACCAGCAAAGCAAATACTCCTCAAGTCTGCAGGTCAACCCAGAAAGTGTAATGCCACACGCGCAGATATCAATCAATTGCGCTTAAGTTGTGAGCAAAAGCCCATCACAGGCAAGTGGGATATATCACGACGAAGCAAATGTGAAGCAACCCATCTCAAACATGTATAGAACTGAGGCGGTAATGATATAATGACAATGTAAACAAACAGACTTAAAATCAAGTTCATTTTCTCATTCAAACCGTATATACATAAAAGCCTGTGATTCGATGCAGTGCCGGTCTCAGAAACTGCACCATATTTCTGATATATATCTAAATATTATACATTTTAACTATTGCCACAATGACCCGGAGGTTAGGGTCTTCTGTACATTGAATGCTTTAACGCGCTTTTGATACAATTATAATTGACCACACGATGCACTGTCCAAATCCCAACAGGATATTAATATTGATAATGCCAAGGAGTGGATTTTGAGGGCATATTTAAGATTGATAAGGAATTATATGAACCTTTTTTTTTTTTTTTAAGCTTTGTAAGCGCTGAGAGGATTATACAAGTTACATAAAAAATAAGATGTGATCAGTATTTCATGTTCTCTGCAAAGGCCCCATAATTTTCTGCGTGCTGCAGGATGAACATCATGCAAAGATCCAAAGACCGTCTCTTTTTCGGCTGGTATCTTCTTTCCACAGCTTACAGATCCAAGGCACAGACGTCTTTCTTGGCTAAACTGCAAACTTTTCTAATTGTGTCAATGGGCTATAGGAGCACGCTGATGGGGAGGGGGGATGGGGCCCCAAGATGCCATGGAAACTTTTGACCACACACATTCCCTAACTAGGGGTGGTGCGCCTTAGTCTGTCCGCTTGGGCTTTTATCAGAGGGCTCCCCCAGGGCCGTGTATTTCTGCAGGAACTTGACGTGGAAAGCAGCGAGCTTTTCCAGGAGCAGCTTCAGCTTCTCTGTGGTTGGCAAAATCGTCATTCTACATAGAGGGGAAAAAACCGTCATCAGAATATTCAGGCAGTTCTGACCAACTGAGCGCACATCATAGCATCGATTTATACGTCATCCAGTGCTCGGCCTGTCAGCGGATACATTCCATTTCTGAATGTTTTTTTAAACCCCCTTGAAACCTTTCTGCCAGTCACCACAAATGGTGATTATATCTTGAATGGGTTCCATACAGCACTAACCCAATGCACTGGATGTCAGACCTGGCTTATAAAAGCTTTCCTACACCCCTCCACCACAGACCAAACATGACCATCTATGTGGTTTGTTATTTAGTTCTAATAATGTTACTTGTGACGCTGATGGATTGGCTCAGTGCCAAACGGAGCTGAACAATGTGGCAGGTCACCTGAAGTGGAACGTGCCCTCCCTCTGGCCGAAGCCGCTGCCGGGAACGATGCAGATCCCAGTATCTTCCAGCAGACGCAAGCAGTACATCATGTCAGGGGGCATGCCCAGCACCTGAAAGACAATCCCACCGTCATCACGGGAATCCCCAGGGAGTCAAAACCCACAAACATACATCATCATGGCTCTTTGACGCTGGCGGAAACCAACATTGGCCCACATATCTGGTCGAGTCATAAACGAAAGATAAAATAACCGATGCAAGTACAGGCAGTCTTACTACAAGGCGACTACTGATTCCTGAAAAGCCGTGCGCACTAAAACACACAAATCCAATGGGATAAATATGGTAAGTGGAATGCCACTCCAAAACTTAGTAAACTAAACGAATTAAATGATAAAACAGTGATACCAGCCGCTGATAATGTAATTCAGGGCTTCTTGAATAAGAAATAATAATACATTCATATATCATAAACATCCCATTTTACTGGAAACAGGTTCGAGAAAAAAAAAAACACAAAAGAAGAATCCATTGACGTTACTGTCATTCCCAGTTCACATAGTGCTTTCCTCTCTGACTGAAAATCGCCCAAATACAAATGTAATTCCGTGTCGTATTGAATCTGGGTACTAATATATCAATCGCATTAGAACAGAATTGTGGTGTGAAATCAGCAGGACTGACTGCAAGTTCAAGTGTTTCAACCATGGATTCTACGTTGGAGGATGATTTCATAAAACTGCATACAGTACAAAACAAAGGAGGTCTCCCACCCTTCAAGTACAGCTGAGTACTGAAGCCCACGACTGATTTATTCTACCTACTGGTCGCACATTGGGTGTGGCCAGCTCTGTTCTAAGTGCAGCGGTATTATAGAAGCCAAAAGGCAGATACAATTTACTAACAGCACAATATTGCCCAGAAGGCAAAATGTCTTGCCAGCCGACTCATCCAGTCTGGTTCTACTAGTTGGGTTACATAAAATTTCATACCTAATATGCGAGAGATAGTGGTGGATTTGTGAGTAGCTAATTTTTGGGAAAATAATTCCTCCTAAGTGTAAGAAATATTAAAAATTCAGGGTAAATCACCTGACCAACAATCACAATGATTGGGAGATCAAGAATCAATTTTTGTCACAAGAATTAACAGACAAATTTTATAAGTTTCCTGTTCTTGTAATATTCTTAAAGTTTTTCCTAATGAAATTTAATTATTAGTATATAGCGTTCCAGCAATGTTTTGCAATCCTGCTTAAAGACTTGAACTGAAAAACAAGTCAATTGATCTGTAGTTTGTCATAATTACTAAATTTAGATGTCATGAGACTCCAGGCACGGTACGAGCGACAGACGCCAGGCTGATTTTCGGATTGACATACGACTCAGCTGCAGTCGGCGTCGGATTTCAGGAAGTAGAACAGATTTAGTTCCACTCCAGCTGAAACTTTTATGTCGCCTGTTGAAATGTTTATTGAATACAGACCTCAGTGGACACAGATGACGGAAAAAAACAGACCTTGGCCTCCTCCACAGCTTGGGGCGGGATGAAGATGCGGGGGAAGGCGTACATGGCCCCCTGCACTGGGTTGCACTTGATGCCCGGGATCGTGTTTAGGATTGATTCGGTCAGCTTGGCCTTCTCCGCCAGAGTGCTGAGTACAGAGGTCTTTTCCTGAAGAGACAGAGAGCTCACCAGCCATTTTAACTTAACACTTCCTCAACTGCAGCACAGTTGTTCAGGCCAGCAAGGGCACCAGAGGTGGCAGTGACCTTTCCAGTCAAGCTTTGTGGAGCTACACAGCAGAACAACCAACCTTGTGGAACTGCAAGAAGGAGGGTTCCCCCGGCTGCGGCGGGTTCACGATGATGTCCATGGCGGCCTGTCCGGACACCGGAGGGCAAAGACGCACCGAAAGCAGCTTGATCAGCTGGGCTTTCACCTCTGGGTCCATGTTGATGACCTCCATGTAGCCACCACGAAAGCCACACCTGGCGAGGAGTAGGGTTTAGCACATGGGGGGGGTTCTGGGGTCTATGCCCTCCAGGAGCAGGTCATGCCCCCCTTCCCCCCAAACAAATGACACTCGGTCAAGTAAATCAATATACAGTATCCGGCCTTCTACAAGACTCTGCCCAAACCCCTAACTGATCGATAATGACACTAGAAAACCAGATTAAGACAGTAAATTTCCTGCAGAGAAGCAAGAGATATTTCTGTTTTCTAGAAATTGGGTCATTCATAGAAGACAAATGGTTAATGGACCAAGGTGTCAGACGCCCTTAGGGGTCTGCAGAGGGGTGCCGACGCCCTTAGGGGTCTGCAGAGGGGTGCCGACGCCCTTAGGGGTCTGCAGAGGGGTGCCAGACGCCCTTAGGGGTCTGCAGAAGGGTGCCAGACGCCCTTAGGGGTCTGCAGAAGGGTGCCAGACGCCCTTAGGGGTCTGCAGAAGGGTGCTGACGCCACGTTGCTTCAGTAACACATGAAGCTGCAAAGACGTAGAAAATGGACGTCTACCAAGTAGTAAAATAACATAAACAACATAAGTGTGACTGAAACTATGGCTTACGGAGATCAGATTCTGCCAACCCTACAGATTATTCTAGACCAGCCATCTGTGAAACTGACACCCAGAAAAAAAACACGTGCAGGAGATATTTCAGAGCTCCACCACGTGACCTGACAGCAGAGGGTGACACTTACTCCCCTGTGTACCCTTTGGAGGTGGAGTGGAAGGAGGCTAGCTCCACGTTCTTGAAGTACTCAGGTCCCATCTCATAAAGGACCTTCTTAAAGGAGTGGAACTGGCAGTCGGAGGAGTAGATGTTGTCCTGGTACACCTGTAACGTCACGGGGCCGTCAGAGAGGCAAAGCCATCTACAGCCAAACAGAGGCCTACAGAGGTGCGGAGTACAGCTACACGGAGGACAAAACCGAAGAGGTCACGTGGAAATGAAAAGCAATTACCTCATCGGCCATGACGAAGAGCTTCTCTTCAAAGGCGAAGTGAAGGACGTCTTCGATGCATTTCCGGCTTTGAACCTGACCTGGGGGTGGGGGTGGGGGGGTTCAAGGGTCATTTCTAGCCAGCAGAAAGTGACATCACCCATTATGTTAGCAAACAGAAATCGCGAGGTCCGATATAATTGACATCCATCTGCATTGCTGAGTGTGCAGAAGGTAGGACCAACCTCCACTAAGCTGACGTTTACATCGCAATCCTCCAGGCCGATCAGGCCAATGCTGACCCTGTTTCTTTCCCTTTTACCTCTTGAGATCACATAGTGCTTGTCTGGATTGGACGAGATGAGTCAGAAATGACAGTGTCACTTACTGTATTATGCATTAAATCTGCTGTCTACAATAAAGTATGTATATATCTGAGGTCAAGTTAGTCAATGACCGAAAACATTCGGTTATTTTTAACAAGTCCAGTTGTTATTTTGACAGATTAGAACACTGAGGGTGATGAACGATAACTTTAAGTAATTCACACCACTGTCCAGTTGATGGCGAGTCTGTATATTATTAGCTGTTGTCTAATCTAGTCTTGTCTTGTCTTTCATCTCACATGCATGACCTCATTGTCTAGTTGACTTAGGCCATTGCATCTGTAGGTTATATCGCTATATACCATTACAAAATATCACAGCGATAGCAATGAACTTCACCAGTAATATCGATGAAACGGTTGAGAAGATACTAATCAGATACTTGCACAAGCTATATTATTCTGTATTTTAATTATTAAAAATGAAAACGAATGAATGAAAATTAAATGCTATTATCAAAAAATGAAAATGACAGGTAATTGATTTTGATGGAAATTTTTACAACCCAGTGTATACACACACTCCTAATTAATAATTTCGGTTTCTTAAAGCTATAGTGTCTTATTTTGAAACAGCATTAAACTCATTGGGCAAAGGGCACTTTCACACTGCTGGAATTTTTAATAAAGCCTCCTGGTTCTGACATTCACACCACAGGAACTCGGCCTGATTGTAGGTCCTCGGAGGCAGTTCCAGAACCCATCTTAAGTCACTACGCCAGACTAGATACTTCTCATTCACACAAACTACTGGGGATGCACTTACAGCGAGTACTCGATTGGTTGACGACAAGCACCACCGCTAAAACTTACGGGTTACATGGAAAAGAGAGCAAAAATTTTGCAGATGAATTTCTGCTTCCGATCGATACCCAGTAAACTTCAGTCTAATATCACCGGCCAGATTTATTAATGAAATATAAGGCTGCCTTCTGTATGACTTTTGTATGACTAAAATTTAAATAAAAGGCTGCATCCTATTTTGATTGCGATTGCCCCCCCCCCCCTCCCCATTAACTATTTTTAACAAAACAACTTGTTAAACTCCCATTGTTTTTGGGTGGTGGTGTAGTTTCCAATTACATGTGAAGTTTAATCAATAAGCTTACTGCATCTCTCATGCTTATTTAGCGGCAAGCTCCCAGATCCTGTTGTGCCGTGTGAAAGCGTCACACGAATGCGACCAGAAGCTTCACGTCTTGGGCTGAGGCACTTCTAAGCAGGGAGCAGGTTCTGCGCCTTTGATGGGAAGGTGCCTACAGGCCGCCTGAACGGCACGGGCCCTCAAGCCCCAGCTGAAGTCAGCGGGGGTCCTACAATCCACAGAATGTTGGCTTAAAGAGGACTCCATCGAATTTAGGTGCGAAGCTACACCCCAGCACTCATAAAAAGGTCACATGAGGGAGGGGGCAGACTGGAATGCCGTCTTGGCACCCTTTAGATTTATGTGTGACGGGCGTGACAGCAGAACTACAGCAGAGCTCCAGAAAACGAGAGAATCTGGAGTTAGGTTTGCGATTCAAACCTGTTTGCAAAGCTGACGGTGCTGATCATCTGGTATTTCCCAACCCAGAACTATACACAGTTCACCTTTCAGGTTCCGGGCCCACGTTACATCCAACCCCCCCACACCCTCAAGCCTCACTCATTCCCACCGCACCTGTAGGGTTCCCTGGGTTGATGATGCACAGCACTTTGGGGCTGCAGTAGCGCTTGGCGTCTTGGAAAGCCCTGTGCAGCTCGTTGACATCCAGCGCCCAGCAGTGGTCCTCGTCCAGGTAGTAGTTGACCTGCACGGCCTCCAGCTCGGAGATAGCTGCCGAGTACAGGGGGTACTGGGGGATGGGGATCATCACCCCGGTCCGGGATGGACCCTGCCCCGACACCAGCAGCTTCAGGATGCTCTGTCACAACATGGGAAGCAGGTGAAGTAGGCAGTCCCAAGAAAAACAAAGGAAAAGCCAGTCTTCCCTCTCCACAGGCTTTAATACTCAGCGTTTGAGTAGATGAGTGGGCACCCACCATGATGCCGTCGCTGGCTCCGGTGGTGAGGTAGACGTTGTCCCAGTTGCAGGGCACCCCTTGATCCCGCTGCTCCACGTAAGTGGCGATGTCTTTCCGGATGCAGTCCACACCCTGGCTGGCACTGTAGGAGCCTGCAGGCCAGCACAGAAAGAGCTTGCAATTACTGCAATCGACAGACAGGGGGAGCAGCAGCTGAGGTAAAGGGACAAGGCAGTGGCACTACAGCTTCTAGAGTTTACAGAGAGTTTTGTAGAGTGACACACCCAGTCAGTGTCATTTCTGTGGTTGAAAAACCTTATTACTCGGATTGGCTAGGAGAAAGGCCAAAATGCAAAAATAAGAGGTCTGCAGAACGGTCGCTTGCTTTGAATGCACAGCTTAACCTCCCTTGATGTGATTCCTCCCCAGATTAGCTATGTACACCTAATTAAGTCTGAATGTACACAGACAGCAGAACTGCAACAAGTTCAACTCTGCCTTGCTCTGCGAGTTTCTTCTTGTATATTTCTCGTGGCATAACCATCCCCCGCTTGTGTGAAATAATGCCAAACCCCCACCCGTCTTGGCCATTAACTGCTGACTTGGCCTCCTTTTCTTCCTTCTACCATTTCTCCACCCCCCACAGCTCAATTTTAACAGACCTGCCAGTACTCGTCCTTGCTACTGCTGTTCGTCAGCAGACGTGGAAAGTTCTGCATTTCTCATATTTGCAGAAGTGACTGTTACGGATGATTTGAACGCATGTTTTTCTTCTTTATTTGAGATGTTTTTAAGCGCATCGAGATTATCGGACACAGGCCGACAGCACGCGCATGAACGTGCGCACGACACACACCTAAACTCTTTCCGCCACAGGCCTGCAGGATGCGCCGAGCCCGCTGTTTGGCGTCCTCTGGGAAAGAGGGACTCTCCAGCAGTTCCGGACATGTGCAGAGAGCCACCACCTGAGCAGGGGAACAGGGGGTATCAGTCAGCACAAACTGTTCCCTTGTGGCGTGAGGTGAATGCAGTGGAACAGGGGGTATCAGTCAGCACAAACTGTTCCCTTGTGGCGTGAGGTGAATGCAGTGGAACAGGCTCAGACAGCAACGGAGAGAAGCTGGGATGCGTGAGAAAGTCATGTTTCATGTCAAAGAAAATGTGAGAACATGGGGGGGGGGGGGGGGGTGGGGGAGTACATTGCAGAAGAAACCCTATAACTAGCTAGCTTCCTGAATTACATCTTACTTTTGGCCAACAGGCAACATAAACACACAAACAATTAATATTGCGACAATTAAATTACACCTTTCAGCAAACACACCTGAGACCAGGCGACGTATCATCATTAAGTTCCCTTCTGGTTTCTCCTACGCGGCCATACGTCACATCATCAGTCGCTGTCAGCGAGCACCCTTGGTGCCCGGGGGGGCTACGTACACCCATTCAGGCACGCCGCCAGGACAGGCTATAAAAACACCCCCGCCAGGGCCTTTGTTCCAGGGGGGATGAGCAACGCGGAGCGTCCTGAACCCCACGGCAACATGGAGAGTTATGGAAGGGAGCGGTCCCCCAGCCACGGACATCCCACAATACCCTGCTTTAAAAGTGGCCGTTTCCACGCGAAGTCCTTGTTTTCCCCCAGAGCTGACGGTGGGACGTTAAATGGACAGCTTTTTGCATTATTTTAAGCGCCCTTTCCGTTGCCTGGAAACAGGTGGAGGGCACCAGCTAGACGAAGTCTCTCCGTTTCAATGGATAAACAGAAACGCTGGTCAGAAGAGAGTCAGGCCACCTTTTGGCAAATTAGGCAAGAACCTAACCAGCTAAAAATAGCCAGTCTGTCTGCAGGGAGGTGCCAGACTCCATTTAGTGAGTTTTTCCCTCTTTATAGACACAGCTTTCATTAAAAAATTTCCATGCGGATAATGAGAAATTCTTTTGCCACAAGTACTGATTTCAGTCCTCAGCTAGATGCTTGATAATTAACAACTTCCTCTACTGAACTAATTTTAGTTCAGGGACGCCTGACTGATTGATGCCCCTCACTGAATCGTGATGCAGTAATAAGAAAAACCCGGCACCCACCTGTCGCAGGAAGGTTATTGGCTGCTGTCCCATGGCGTGCGCGTCCCCGATGTTGGCCTTAATGACCTCTGCAAACGGCTGCTTCATCCCCTGAAAGAGAGAATGCCACTACAGTTCAGGTGTTATTTTCCACTCAGATTCCAGCACATTCCGTAAACTTCACATCCAGAATCGTTGCCATTGTTTGTGTCTTGGCCAGAAGTTCTCTAAACGTCAAACGAGCTCCCTTTCAGTGGTCATGCTAGGCTCACCCTTCAAGGACCCACATCCAGTCTTTCAGGAGTCATGATCCAGACAGCTTTTGCGAAAGTCATCCTGTACACCCATCACATACTTAGCTAACCAAAAAATAGCCACATGTAAACTGTAGAGGCAAGACAAGAACGGTGAAGTTTCATTAGCTCTGATATCTGACGACACTTTGTCTTCATTCCCATTAATATCTGAATTATGGGTATAAAAATCCACTGAAGGGGTCAAATGGTTCAGCAGGTGTGTGACCATACAGGGCATCTCGGGACGGGATAAAACTTTCCCAAGATGGCCACCTGTTATGGTGCTATTTTCAGTAGTTGCTGAACTGCCGTGGGGACACCTTAGTCGTAACCAAGGCTAGCGTGCCAGAAGATGGGGCACAGATGTCTACATGGGTACGAAAAGCTGCAGCCTCATGGTTAAGCTAACACGAGCACTGTCACAGCTCAGCATCAGGCAAATTTACCGTCCTCCTGACCCAACAGCAATGCTGGCCAAAGATATACAACTTCCTGAAGGAGTGAATTAATGCATTCGACCATGGTGTGTGCGAGTGGAATGAAGTCAGGTTAAAGAAGAGCCTAAATCACAGAACTTAAAGCTAGGAGGCATCTTCCACACCCCAATCTAAAGCTATTTCTGGTACAACGAAGAAATAGCATTCGAAACAGTATAGGATTGAGAGAAGTTGAATTCTCCCTGTACGTACAGATCTTTTAGGTGGCAGCGACTTTCTAGATGCAGAAAGCATCCCACGGGCGTAAATATCCAAGGAAACGGACTGTGACGCATCCTTGATAAATAAGAGACGACTGTTACGTTCAGCACAGAGCGTGGAAACACCACTGAGACGACGTCCCTCCGGAACACGCGGGTAAGATTAGTAGTTATTTTGCCGGCAGCCCACGCAGCCCCGCACGTGGAAGTGATACCTACTGCCCAACCAATCAGAAGATACCCCACGCCCTCGATGCTGCTTCCTGACCGATGTACCTTCGGCTGACGCAACATTTCAAAAGCGAGAAATACCCAAATGCGGCCCCCGATACCCGCTAGCATTGTGCATTTCAACATATGACTGGGTTAGATCGCTGCCCGGGGGAAAGATACCCAGTCACTTTTGTCAAGATCCCTTATCAATAACCACCAGCATCCTTATATTAACGCAGCCGGCGCTCATCAATACTCACGTCCTGCAGACCCCTTTCCAGCTCCACTGCTTTGATAACGATCGGCCCCCGGACGGCGTACTCCACCGCCTTTACGTTTGGGTTCAGTGTCTCCATCGTCAGAGTCCTCTCCCGCACCTCGCCGTTCCCCCGACTCTCCACCGTCGCCTCCGCCGTGCTGTACCGCTTCGAGCCGCCACACTGCCTCGCCGGTCCCTGCGCCTTGAACCGCACCGTCTGTCCGCCCCGGCGCGCCTCTAAAGCTGCCCCCTCCATCGGGGCTCGCTGTCGGCCGAAACGGCCGCTGAACAAAAAACTAGTCGGCAGACGCTGAAAACGATGCATCTTTAACGTTAAAAAGAGATGGTCCTCGAGATGAGATAAAAGCAACTTAACAGCGACAACAGCCCTAAACCGGTGCCGATCTGGGTGAATCAATGAGCCCGCGCAATTAAATCGGTTAAATCATCAAAACGCACACTTATTAAAACGTCACAGGCACAGTAATCACTCAAAATGCCATGGTGCAAACTGCTCCCTTGCTGCACCCCAACTGCTCCAGCCGCGATCACCAGTCAAAAAGATATTACTCCATGCCAGCCTTGACGGGCATGTGCGTCTCCTCGATACCGCTTCGAAGCGGCTTCCTGGGCGTTGTAGTTCCAGGCCCCGCGATGCCACTCTGGTAGATGAAGTGAACTACACCCAGCGCTTAATATACGGGATATATTTATTACTGGAGAGTCACTTCTGGCGCTTCTCCGCCCTCACCGTCACTCATGTACGCTAACACGCGCTTTACTGTTTATGTGCGTGTGTAGTCTTTTTAGAGTGATTTTTATGGAGCTGGGTATTTAAAATTACAATTGCAAATTTAAATGAAATATCCGTCTAAAACAAAACCGCTAAGCTAGAAATATGCATCATTAAGTGCAATTTTATTTATTTATGCATCATTAAGTGCAATCTTTTTTTTATTATTTCTAACTCAGTATGATCATATTGATTTTAGGTTGGTGATTCTGAATTGGGGTGTAGAGCATTTTGTCATAAACCTAAAATCCAGAACCTCATTATTATAAAGTAATATAATAATAATAATTTGTGTTCATTTATGTGTTGCATGGTGCAAATATATTCAGGGCCTATGTTGATTCAATTTTCAATTCAGTTCAATTAAATTTTATTTGTATAGTGCATTTTCACATTACATTGTCTCAAAGCGTTTTACATTATCCATGCCCAAACCAAAATGTTGATAAGTATTCAGGTTAATATGACATTTGATTAAGAGGCGTATGGGCCTGTAATGCTCAATATTTCATTTGGCTCCATTCATCTCATCAATAGACCTTTGTATTTAAATCATTACGTTGCCCCCTCTCCCAGTATCACACTCTCCCGTACACCGTTGATCGCTAATCGTGTTTAAATCTCCCTCTCCGTAAACCAGGTTTTACTTTCTGAGGTCATGTGGTACTTGGAGCCATCTATCGAACATTGAGATGTACTGCATCGCTACCCGTTATCTTGATCTCTTGATTAATTAAAATTCTTCCCACTGTGGAAAATCTGAAAGTTAGATGGCTGCGTTTATTTATTTTGGTGACTGAAACAATATTTTCGTTTGTTTTTCGTGGTTTAACCTACTTCATCTCAACATATACAGATAAAATCATTTGACATATTACGTTTGTGTAGCTTCTACACTACAACTGCCCTAAATGACATGGATGGTCATTTGATTTGAATCTAATTATGGATAGATACAATTTACAAATTCATATAAGAAACTGCTGAATAAACTCGCCTGAAATAATAAATAACTTGTTTCAAATTACCCTTTCTCTAAAGGATGAGTCAACCGTTTTGATTGACGCATGCGATATCGATGAGTCAGTCGTGTTAAACTATTAATGTACTAAACTATTCAATAAAAAACTTCAGAGCTTCTGCCAAACCCGCACCCTTACCAGTTATAGAAAGTTAAATCCCATTTCGAGTATTTGCGTAAATTTTAATAAAAAGGCTGATTACCTTTAACTGTCTGTTGTGACACTGGCAAAGCCACTCACAGGAGCTGGACATACACATATTTTTGTATTTGGCTTGCTTTTAGTTAGTTTTCAGTTTTTGTTATTGTTAGTTGCGTTTGTATTTGGCTTTCAACGCTGGCGCATGCGCGACTGAAAGCCACATTGACTCATCTTGTAGCGACAGACCCGTTAAGATTTGGGTTATACCAGGCATGTAAATGTGCTTGGCTGACATCAGCTGGCAGAGCGGGGGAGTGCAGTACAAGACGACGAGTGCCAGCACTTTCAGCATATCAAAACAGCACCAGCCCCCAGCTGACCTTCCCAAATGATCCCTGCTTTGTTTCCCTGTGTTTGGTACGTTTGGGATTTCCACCGAATGTCCTTAACATCACGCAACTGACTTCCTCCGTCACAAGGCCTCTGGGTTGTTTCTGGAAATAGGCGAGATCTTAAAAATGTTTCATAATGTTCACTGGTATTTTATTATACAATTCACATGATACTTTTCCAAAGCATACACATTCGTATAAAGACATGTTCAAACGAGTCATTTGTTTGTACAATAATAGTGAATATACTTGTTTCTTTCACTGATGATCCTTCCCTCGTACATATTTATACTAACAACACAAGCCCGAATCCGCTGCGTCCTACAGACGCCTGTGGAGAATTTAACTCTTAGAGACAGATCGAGATCGACCCCAATGTGTCAGCAAGACGGGACACGCGGAAGTAACGCCAAACTAAAAACAGCCATGATTCATATTATTTTAATTATTACATGCTAATTGATATTAATCCACCTTGCCACTTATCCACAATGAGTCGTCAGACATTTATTTATTGACCAGCTCTTGAATCTGATCTAACCCCTATTTCATACAAAAATACATATATACTTGAAAAGGAAAAGTGGAAGCTCCATGCTGCCGTTATGTATGGACGTTTTTTGCCCGGAACACGTTTTAAGTGGAATCTATTGATCTATATATTTATAAATATCCATCTATTCATCTATCTTATCTTCTAGACCGGTCATCCTGGTCAGGGTCTCAGGGGGACGCGGAGCCAGTTCTCAGGAAGCACTGAGCATGACGTCAATTCATCACACACTGTAATATATAGGTGCCAATTAGCCAAGCCGGTTCTTATCTTAAACCACTGATATGTCAAGTAATAGCACTAACCACTGACCTATCGTGCTACCTACTCACTATACATATAATTGTACTAATAATTGGTCTTTATGGATTTACCGTATTCCCATTAAAATCAGTAACATTATTTTGCCTGACCACGTTTGCGACCGATCTCTGGTCTTGCAAAGTCGGTTTTTATACATACACGCATTTACAAATACGAAAGGCCATAGGATTTTTCATGTGATCGTGGTTCCACAATAATAACTTAATTTAAGCACCAGCTATTTAAATGACTTACATCACCATCGCACCTAAAATATAACAGGGTACGTGTACTTAACTCCAACGAGCAGGAAAAGTCACTTGCTGCTACAAGAACATTGGGGGATGGGCAGCCTTGTTCTAGTCATCTCTGGTTTTCAGTCAGGAAACGTTTGGGTCAAATAAGAAACCAGAAAACGAGCCTAAAATTACGGTGTAGAAAGAAAGACTCTACGTTTATAAAATGAAAATTGTACGACGGGTTATAGCCTTTTCCCCATTAGCTATACGACAAAAAAACTCCCAAGTTTTTTTTGTTCCAAAGAATTAAAAACACATTGAGCAAAATACTACAGCGCAGAGAGGATTCGCCAAGTTGCAGTCAGCACATTTCGATTTCAGAGCACGTGACCTGGGGCGAGCGGACACGCATGCTCCGTAAAGGACAGGGAGACAGAATAAACGAAAGGCGAAATTCATATAAACCGTCTTTCTTTATCTTTGGCAATATGAGCGATTGCGCATGCTCGCTGTTAGGATATGGAAAAGGCGAATTTGGGTCTGGCTGGCCGGTTCCAACGCGCATGGTCAGTGTTTCGGGCTGATTGATGTCGCTTTTATGCGCGTCCTGGAGCTTTGGCTCGGATCGCATTTTGCTGGGAGTGCAGCGGGCACAACTTCGGCTGCAATATCGGTCGATTGGGAAATATCGGAACCAAGTCGTAATTTAACAAAGAGAAACCTAGAATGTCGGCAAATAAAGCCAAGAAAGTGAAAATGGCCACCAAATCATGCCCCGAATGCGATCAACAGGTGAGGAATTTAATGTATATATAATTGTTTTATAATATTATTTGAATAAAATATGCGTGAGCGGAGATGTAGGCGTTGTGAGCGGGGAAGCAAAAGTTGTGTATGGCAATAGATATCAGCTAATAACATGAAATCGGACGGATTCCGGTACGTAATCAGATCACTGTAATGTAAAGGTATCGCAGTTAATTCTATAGCTTCTAATGCAGAAATTCCTGTATCAGCGCAGTGGAAAAACACGACGAAGTCGCCTATCAGTCATATGCCGCTGGATTGTCACACATAATCCTGTGCAATGACATATGCCCTGGTTTCGTGGCTCTGTTTCGGTAAATTTTGACTTGCTTTAGTATAATCTCTGTGTGTGTTTGCTTGTTTATTTAAATCGGTTTAAATCACAGTGAGATTGAAGGATTGAAATTATTCACGGCCGATAGATATTGGCTAGGTGTTTGATTTGCCATGTATGTTTAATGGCGAATTGTATCTTTGACTTACATTATGTTTAAACTGCATTTGGGAATCGTAGCAGTCTCTGCTGCAGCTGTGTGTCTGTGCTGGTTTTTAATGAGGCTGCTGCCGTTGCTGTGGGGGCCCCTGCCCAAATCTGACTTTTGTCATTTAAAAGAAGGGCAAATGACAGCAGCTTCGACATGATAAAATTCGTATTATTTAATTGTTTCTGTGTGCGATGCATTGGGATGTTAAAGAGTTTACGTGATATATTTAATGATGCCATCATCAGAAGAAGGCTCTTTTGCCGTGGTTGTGTTAATGTGTATTTTCCCCTTCTTATTTCCATCAGATCCCCGTAGCTTGCAAATCATGCCCCTGCGGATTTGTCTTCATTAGTCGAAAACTGCTAAACGCAAAATTAACCGAGAGGGCATCTCCAGCTATAGGTAATGAACGGAAACTTTTTTTTGGTGGGTTTTCAGGTTGAAACATCAGTTTATAAAGGTCGAAATTGCAGTATTTCACAGTATTACTAATACTGTTTTTCTCAGTTCCCTTTTCACTAATCTGTTTTGCACCATGTCATGCGCGGTACTTTGTGTCTCTAATTTTGTGTCACTCAGGAATATATAACATGCGCACACTATCCAAGCAAAAAGCTTATTTTATTTTACTGCCACATCAATGCCAAAGCTATTTTTTTTAAAAGTCTGCTGTATTTTTTTCTCACAAAGTTTTGTCTTTCAAAAACTAAGTGATGTTCCCTGTTGCTGGAGTAGTTGAGCAGACAATGTTGGGCTCATGCCTTAGTCTGCCTAAATGGGGACATTGAAGGGTGTGGATGTAATTTTAAATTTCATACCAAAAAGACAGCTCCTTTTTTGTCCCCTAGCTAAACCCTTGTATAAAAGCCCTAATCTCGCCATACAGGAAACCTACGGTAAAGTACATTTTCACATGTAGTGGAGCAGGGGTCTAATTAACAAATTAAAGATGTATTTAGAGACTGTCAGCGTGCACTTTGAAAGCTTATGAAAGTTTTAGAAGAACATGGAATTGTCACACTTCATAATCATTTGGTCACTTCAGGAGGGTGAATATGTAGGTTTCAAAATCATCTCAAATTCGATGCGCATAAAATAAAGGAGATTAGCAGATATCTGACGTGTTTTGAAGGAATCAGGTTACCGGCAGGCTATCAGATTCTTTGCTGGCTTGCTTTGCTGTTTCATCATGCAGCCTGTTATTGTAAGAAACACCATCTATGACTCTGCATTTCTCTTGTTGTTCAGGTTCTCATGAGATTTTTAATTTTGTTAGAGTGGAACTGGAGCCCTAAAAATGCCCAATTATATAGAATTCATTCCAGCAGTAGTCAAGCACCTCCAGTGTTTTTAGAAAATGTCAAAGTTATGAGAGGAATGTTAAACACAACCTTTCTTTGTACATTTGTGGTTTTTAAAATAATTTCTTGGACTAATCCATACTAGACCGTTCCATGTGCATGCCTGTATCTGACATTGCCTTATGATCTTCTGTTGTGTTCACTGTTAGTTTCAAAATTATCTACATTCTTGCTATGATGAATGCTGTTCTGAATGTAACCAACGTGATATATGCACATGACCTTTTTTTGTTATTATTTGATTCCATTTACATTTAAGTCTAAGGTACTGATATCAATAAAGATTAAGATTAATATTAAGCTTTATTGATCCCAGGAGGAAATCTTGTAGTGCCTGTGAATTTGGCATGCTGAAACAGATTTAATATTTATGTTTGTCTGATGTCACAGTCGCATTGCTCAGATAGCTTGCTTTTGCGTTTGCAGTTTCTGAAGTACTGGAATTTGCATAGCAGTTACACATATGTTCAAGACTCTGCAACCCAACCCCCCAGGCATATCTGTTTGAAAGTAAAATTTTAATATGGTTCTGAGGCTATACTGGTACAAATGGTAGAATTATTAATACATATAAATCAGAGATAAAGTTCAGTTTGAGTTTTCAGTGAGTAATTGATGTTTAATATCTGTTTAAATATGGAGTAGCAAAAAGAAGCTTGGATTAAGGTTAACTTGAAAATGTTTGCCTTTGGGCTGATACCAAGCTCAGATACAGCCTGTTTGGGAACCATCTTTGAACAAGTAGAATTAGTCATATCCTTGTTCCTTTTAAAGATATTCTGTGGAGATCAGGGCATTGACAAGGTCAGTATAGGGGAGAATATTTCATAGGGTAAGAAAGGGTAATTCTTAGATTTAATCAAATGAAAGCCGACTTTGGGTGTTTGCGGTGTTAACCAGGAATTTTGCCAGGACTTTGTAAGATAGCAAGGCTGGTTGTATTAAAATAGTTTTAGACCAGATGTAAACTGATGCCATTAGTTAAATATTTTTTAACATAAATATTTTATTGGGGGGCCAATTAAGCCTTTTGGGTGGATTCGAAAAGAATGCATCCATCAAGTTTAGTTTTTCTTACCCATTCACCCTGTTAGATAAGTGTTAAGTTTTAAGTAGCCCTACTCTGGCATATACATCTCAGCCCCACTGAAGACCAAAACATGTTGAGATTCAAGTTCAGTACAAAGGCTGTGGATTCTGAGACATGACCTAAAACCATACAAATTCATCAGTTTCTCTTTTGATGGAGGTCTTGGCCTGACCCTAGGAAGTGGGTCTTCACCAGCCTTCAGTTATACAGCTTCATAAACATCTTTAGTATGTCTCGGAACATTAGATACAGTTACCGTCTATAATTCACTAGACATACAAGATTTTGTCTCCCACAATATAAATTTCACAACAGGAAGTATGATGCACCCTGTGTATGATGAACCTTTCAACAGTTTGGCCAAACCTCAGACATTACAGACCAGTCTATTATTCTATATACTGTTAGAAGTTGTATGTTCTGTTAGCAGCCAGACTTATCAGAAGGAGCTTTGAAGGCTGTTGTGATGGCTGTGAAAGGGAAGCAGCGTGGGCTAATTTCCTTTATGCGTTTACTTAGTGGGTAAAAGTTACTTCTGGTTCATTGGAAGACTAAACTACTGGCCAAACTGTTGTATAGAAAAGTAATAGAGGAGAATTACCTGTTGTCTGGAAAACCTTGAATATTGTGTAGGAAACTGAATTAACTTTGATGCTGTTTTGGGTTTCAGGGTATGCATTCCTAGTTAAATATTAAAGGATGTAGATAATGCAGAATTTCATCTAATAGTACTTAAGCACCGGTGACCCAATTTTAAATGCGCTTATTTTTTGACAGGTTGTTTTTGACTTTCGTTTAGGAACATCGTCAGATTTAAACACTGCTGCTCATATTTAGGCTTGACTTGCTGAATATTTTCATAGACAAGTTTGACCCTAAGAGGAGGAGGACAGAGCGAATCCGCAGGGAGAAAATGAACTCTGCTGCACCTATCGACATGGAGAATAGGAGGCGATCCCGGTCCAACAGCCAGTCCGAGCAGATCCGCAGAGGTCGCGGACGGCCAAAGACCACCACACTTAAGAAGCAGGAGGAGGAGAAGGGTAAAAACCCTATTTTGTGTGAATTTGTGTATATTGTAACTTTAAAATTCTCTCTCTTGTCAGACACTGTCCATGTGTATGCACATGAAAAGTACACGCATGCACTCTTGCAGAGATGAATGATTTACTGTGCAGCCTTTGACTGGCGCATTAATCATTGAGTTTGTCTTAGCAGAGCCTTTTATCTGGCCTCTGTAGTAGCAGTGAATGTAAAGAACCACACACACAACCCGCGGTCTGCTGCCGTGAAAGCCGTGAATGACACTGGACACCTAGAGCAGTCGCCTCAGGTTACCTTTCGCAGTACAACACTGTAGACGTACCTTTTCTCTTCACTGCCCACAGAAAAACAGGACAAAGAGGTAGACATATACGCCAATCTCTCGGATGAGAAGGCTTTCGTGTTTTCTGTGGCACTGGCTGAGATCAACAGAAAAATCCTGGGCCAAAGACTCATCTTATAACTGGGATCCTGGGAGCCACTTTGGGACAAAACACGGGATCAGCATTCCAGGGACTTATGGCAAACTGCGTAGGACCTGATGGGGTGAACTGTGACCCCGAAGTGCTTGGGATGGTTCGGAATATTCCTCTGATAGATTTATATAAGGCTTGGGCATGATCCAGGAACTGCAACACACCTGGCTTGCATGTCTGGATGATGCAGAGTAATTATATTTTCAAAATCTTAACTGACTTTTATCAAATTGTTCACTGTCTGGAAAGTGTAAAAATTCTAAAATGTATCTTATATTCCAATGAAGCATAGTGTTCCTATTGTGAATTCCTCACCACACCAAACTGATGAGTTGGTTATAATGGTGGCAAATGAGGTTCTGTAATGGGTAGGGAGGGGGGGGAAAGGGGGATTGTGGGTAGGAACTTTGGTACTGTAAGTGCAGCTTCAGAATCGCTCAAATACAAAACGATCTTTTGTTTATACGCAAATGAGCTGTAATACTTGATGGATGTTGGCATCGCAGCAGGATTCTGTGCTGCATGCCTTGCAAATTGTATTTATTGTACTCTCTTAATTTAATAACATTTTATTCACTTTTTGGCGATTCTTTACACTGTATACATTAAAGTTTTGAATATTTGCTGTGTTGTTCAAATAAACTGAATGTTACACTGCTTTGCTGGTTTCTCAGAAAGATGATTACCGAGCCTTATGTGAAATGCGCTTATTTCCTAAGAACGGCGTGGGTCTGCGTGCTGTAAATCAAACCCATGATGAAGCAGGTCCATCTTCCACACTTTGCTTTCAATGAAACTCAAAATCTACCCAGTAAACAGATCCCCTTAATGGAAAATCTGACGGGGCTGTTCATTATTCTCTTTTTGTCCCTGAATTTTCTTTCATGTTTTTCAAACTAGAGGACGTGTTCCATATTGCTGGCTCCGCAAAGCTTTTTTTTTTTTTTTCTTTCCTTTTGCCTTGTGTTGTTTGATGGTTCCTGCTACCCGCTGTTGCTGCCTAATGAAAATATACACAGTACAGGACGTTTTCAAAGTGGGTTTGGCTGCGGTTCCCGGGTTGCTGAAGTTAGGAAGCATTCATTCCGCCTGGCTTTGGAGTTATTTGGCAGTTATTGCATAAGCCATGATGCAGCCTTATAAGAATGTTTGTAATAAAGTAGTGGACCTTATTGTCTTTTTTTAAATGAATGGTAAAAAAAACACAAACATTAGTATTTAATACGAACTATATTTCTTACTTTGCGAATGTCTTTGTTCAAAATATTGAATACAACAGAGAAATTATACCAATGAAGTTATATGCTACATGCCTAAAATGCATATAAAATATATCTGTCTACAAAGTAAGAGCAGAAGGTTTAGCGAAACCATTTGATAGACAGAGATGATTGATGCAAGAGTGAAGGAGGACTTCCTCAATCCACCCGCATATTCAGAAATAACCTTCCCCCATTTAATCTACCAGTACACAGCAGTTAAATGAAGCATTTGTCTGCAGGGTTGTTAGTGTAAGATCTGGTAGGTATGGTGTCACTAGCTTCCGCATAACTGATCAGGCTACAGTATTGCGTTTCACTGCATAAGGCATAATAAGGTTAATGAAGGTTTATTTGTGGGTCGTCTATGAATCACTTATTGGACGTGACCCCCCCCCCCCATTGCCTGAATTGCCCTGTTGCGATTCTCTGAGACCACTACGGATTCCCAGTAAACTCCCATCCCTGCCAGTCATTAAAAGGACCGCACATATAGTTTCCAGCCCTTTAACAGCTTCCTGTTAATAGCCTCCTCCCTGCAAACAGCCACTGTCGTTCTCCAGCCCGAAAAGCCAGTGGAAGCGGGATTTCCCGCAGCTTTGGAGCAACCTGATCCGGTCCGTGGTTTTTCTCATTTTACAGTATTTTTTCCCCCTCGGTAACATATATCGCAGTTACCATGCAAAAAAAAAAAAATCACATTTAAAATTCCTTTGACCAGCATGCATGTGCCATATTGCTTTTATTGGCTGGGTGGAATATTAAGCTAAGTACTGGTAGATGTTTGCCTGTTGGCTGCGGATTATCTTGCTCCGCTGCATGGTTGTTTTGTTGGTGAGGGGTTGGGTTAAAAACAAAACCCATCAACACCGAAGATGTGGTTGCCTGCGCTCTGCAAAAAGAAAATCCTGCATGTAAAAAACTGCATCTGGTATTTTACTTCCTGTATTTGCTATTTGTTACAGTTAAGTGAAACAATGTAAGATAATGCTTTTATTATCGAAATAAGTCATAGGTCTTTGGAGACCGGCGATGTGTTGTGTCGATTGCACAGCGGCTGCCTGTGATCCTCTGGGGCTCTATTTACTGAAAAGGTCTGATATAATGAGCTTCTTCTGAGGCTGCAATATAGGAACCGCATGCTGGTCCCACCCCCTCACACTGGATCTCTGTTGGGTCACTATTTATGAGAATCTGTGCTCATTTAGGGAGGGAACATCACACAGAGGACACTTATAACAGGGCCACAGACTCATAAGAGAGGGTTTCTGCAGCGCTGTTCTGATTGTAAAATAAGTACCTTTACAGGAATGCTGCAATGGCTTAACTAGTTACCCAGCTTTGGAAATAGTACTATAAAACAAATACTCAAATAATACTGGATTAATTCAGAGCACTACTTCCTCAAGCTGTTATCTGTGATATCTGTGCATCAAACAAAGCAGTCTTTAAACACGGTAAGGAGAAGGCCATGAAGACTTTCATATTTTCATGGAGATCAGGACGTCGATCAGAAGAAAACGTCATCATGCAACCTCCCCCCCGGCTCCACCCCACTGCCGGGAGTGACAGAGGGGTTGCTCTCCTGGGGC
>JABFEB020000008.1:18493322-18505629 GCA_019775895.2 Stomatorhinus ivindoensis
CCCTGCAGCCATATCTGCGAGCCCCACGGAGGACCTCGCCGTTTCCGAGGTGCCAGAAGCCAGCGGGGGCAGCACCGGGACGAGAAGTCGGTTGGATCTGGAGGCAGAGCCCAAGCCAGAGGTCATCCCTCAACCTTCCCAGGCTGACCAGGCTGAAAAGCCCCCCCCAACCCCCGCTGTCACCAAGCTGACGCAGCCAGAAGTATCGCAGAAGAATCTCGAGGTCTCGAGCACCAGGCAGTTGAGCCCAGCGACGGGCGCTGTGAAGAGGAAGATTCCAGAATCACATCTTATCATTGGCAAGTTAAACGGCCATTTTTTTCTGTGAAACTTCACCAGCTGTCGCTGTTAATTTAGGTTGGGGTCCGTATCCATAGCAACGAGCACGGCAACGGCCAGCCGGATCAATTGTTCTGTCGTGTTCCATTTTCAGACGACTGCCCCCCGCAGCCGGCCCCGTTCGAGCACCGCATCGTCAGCGCCAAGCAGGTGTCCATGGGCGCCTATTATGCCGTCAAGTCCAACGAAGTCTTGGGAGGGTGAGTCTAATCGGCGCCCCTGCCAGGATCATCATTAATTACATCAGAGGCGGGAGTCTCGGAACAGCGTGCCTATAATAGAGCCTCTTAGTTCACGCTATAACCAACTCGCCTGCCTGTTCTTAAGGCGGGGGGGGTCAGTGCACAGAGGGACAGGCGGACATGTAGCTGGGGTAAAATTCACACATAAAGAAGTACGGTCAGCCCCCAACCTCGGGAAGAAGAAGCACTTTCACAAACTCGTCTACCTACCGCAGATCATTTTCACACGGAAATTTGATAACACTGGTGCCCATTTCCCTCTCCTGGATAATTTAGCCTTTCATCTCGGATCTGCAGCAGCAGGCGAAGGAGGAATCTGCCCCTTTTCCTCATTCTTTTCTTGATTTCTCTGGTTTTTCCATTCAATATTTTCAGTAACACATATTATTCTTGTTACTTTGCGGTTTTAAATATGTTATTGAATGTCTGTTATGAAATTAAATATGACTATACGTATCTTTATGAATATACAGCATAAGAATATATGTGCAAATGCATATATACACTGTTCTACACGGTATTTAGTTTCCTAGAGCCAAAACAGCACGATCATCTGAAGTCCCCTCTACGCTCCATGGTAACCTTCCGTACAGAATCCCCGTTCCCCATTTTGGCCTGTAACTCTGTATTTTATGCACTTTTGACATCTTGGAAGAGGGGAATTGCAGCGTCTGTAATTTCGCCCTTGAAATCCTGGCTGCAGTTTTCTCTGGGAATCTGAAGTGGTCCTAAAAGCACACACTGTGTCGGAGGGGGGCCATGCCGGACCAGAATCACTCCCCCGTGCCCCCCCCACCCGCTGCCTCGCCGCTTTGATAAGGCCAGCTCTTATTTTTAGCCCCCAAGTGCTGCCTATCAGAATTGCCTCTCCGCTCTCTGTTCGGTTACATCTGCCGAGAGAGCTGGTGCAGACCATGGCAGACCGGCAGCGCTGCCGGTATCCTGATACGCCGCGATTAGATCGGTGGTGCATGGCAACATGTTTTGGTGTGTAACCCCCCTAGCGAGACACCGTTGCAGTGACTCCCTGGGAGCAAGTGGCCGGCTCGCGGGCTGTGTAATGCTGACCGCGGTTATTTTTACACTGTGCTAAGCCTTTCCGCTGTTTGTTTGCTGCTGGTGTTTACTCCGCCGAGCCACACTCCCCGTGCCTTTTAAAGCGGTGTAATAAAAAGCCTCCCATCGGGAAGGTGTTCTGGACTGTCCATTAAGTGTGCGGCTGATGAGAAGCCAGAGAGACCAGTCTGGTACATTCTGGACGGGGGCCAAACTGCAGGAATGCAGTGTAGCCGGATAAGGCCCCGGCATGCAAGCAAGGCATTTATATTTAATTCATTTAAGAGATGCTTTTATCCAAAACAATATACACTAGAGGAAGCGGGGCAAGACAGCCCCCCCAAAGAAATCGCAGGTTAAGGGCCTCGCTCGAGGACCCAATGGCAAAATTGCTCAGCTGCTACTGCTGGGATTTGAACTTGCAACCTTCTAATCACAGGCACAGCATCCGAACCCACAGAGTAACACTGAAGCCATGAGAGGCACGAATGGGAACTAGAGTCCATTAAAAGACTTAAAAATATGGCATCCCTATTTTCTAGCAATTGCTGCACTGTGGTTAGTTATGGTTACCATGGTTACAGTTACCATAGTGTGTCCAGTAGGAAAGGACCTTAGAGATGAGTAAACATTCTGCGTTGTTTTGTCTGAAGGGCCGCCGTGTAGCTCGGCGGGAATGTGGAATATGTCTGGAAGGTAGTAGGTTTGAATGCTGTAGAATTCAGAGCAATGGTGCCCTTGAGCAAGACCTTTAACTCCGAGTGCTCCAGCGGTGCCGCACGCTAGCAGACCCCCCCTCATCATGCTTGCCCCCCCCCACCCGCCCCACATGTGTCCACAGGGGCCGGTTTGGCCAGGTCCACAAGTGCGCCGAGCTCTCGTCGGGCCTGACGCTGGCAGCCAAGATTATAAAAGTAAAGGGCATGAAGAACAGGGTGAGTGTGCACACCGCGTCTGTCCATCTGTTCCTGCGAACGTGATTTACGAGCCGCCGATGGCAACCCCCCCACACTGACATATTCCCACTGCTGTCAGACAGGTGTCCCCTCTCTCCATCCACCCCCTCAGTCACTCTTTGTCCTGAAGTCTTCAACTACCGTAACTATTTATTTTCACGACTATTTACTCACTCCCAACCCCCTCATGGTTGAGTTACCAGGGACAACCAGACATGAGTATGACTTACACCGATTCTTCTTCTGCTTCAGGCTGTGTTCTCTTCAGTGTCCAAGTGGAAGATAATTTTGGCATCGCGATTTTAGCGTGTCAAAAGCAAATTTTTCCACCGGGTGGACCGTGGTTGTGAAATCAGTCTCGTTTACCATAAATCTCCACTCTTTCGCACACAAACACAAACGCACACAGCTCCACACCCCTGCACCTGTTGCGCGCTAACGCTCGGGGAGACGCATTTCTGCGATGCCTGCGAGGTGGCAGACGCCTAATGCACGGCAGCAGGAAGCAATGCGATACGTGCTTCATGGTGAGCCCTTTGTTCGGGACACAGCTCATCGTGCCTGCTGCGTTTTCCCACGTCGACGCTGTGAGTCTTCCGAGAATTATTGGTTCCTGTCGTGCAAAGCAGTATAAAGTTACGGAATCAAAGGCACGGCTTCTGGCGTGACTATTTTACTAATCCAATCACTTCATGGAGTCGTGAGTGATTTTGGGTAGAAAACACAACCCTTAAAATTACTGCAGTATACTGCAGTATCCCTGCAGCCTGCATCGTCTGTAAAAAGATGGTATAAAATGCTAACTCATTGGATTTAAATGGCAATTTTCCCTTCAGGATTCATTTGCAGCTTATTAAATAAAACATTACATTCATTTGCACTTTATTTGTATTTCGGTTGGCATCATATACAAAAGATTAACTTTACGTCTATTCTGACTTTGTATGTTCTATGCAAAATTTCTTCTATTGCCCATGAAATTAAAGGTTTTGTTCAAAAAGTAATGGAAAGTTTAGGCCCTGCGCATGCATGCCTTAAGAAGACAATTAACCTCAATTACCTAAGTGAGCGTGTTCAGACAAATGAATTAATACATCTTATACTGCTGGCTGCAAAGCTGTAAGTTATGCAATCAACCAGTAGAGTAAAAAAAAACAACATTAACTAAATGTTGAGCATTGAGAGGGATTTTTGGTACCTACTGTGTACCTTGTTTTTTGAGTAACTCAAACGCTCACACCCCCATCCTCTATCCTTGCATAACACAGGATGAAGTGAAGAATGAAATCGGGGTCATGAACCAGCTGAATCATGTCAACCTGATCCAGCTCTACGACGCATTTGAGTCCCGAACCAATCTGACGCTCATCATGGAGTAGTGAGTCTTCCTCTGGAGCGACGGCGCCTCCCGCAAAAAAAACTCAATTTAGTCACAGTATTTCTATGTCGGATCATGTTTTCTTTATTTTAACAAAGACATCAAGTTACGTTAGCTGCCGTTTCATGGATCGACCTTACGAGCCTTTGGTCACGTGATGCAATTAAACCAGATTGGGGATGTAAAATGGAACATCGCAGGAATCAGCATTCCGATGTCCTTGTTTTGTTTTGTTTCTTTCTACACTGTGTCTTCTTATGAATGATCTCATTGGAACTCTCTTCTCTCCGGAACGTGCATTGTCCCACTCTGCTTACTGATTGGACGCATACTACACACAGCCACCCACGTTTGCCACAAACAAACAGCGTGGTACATAATCGCTGGCATGCTTTTAGTAGCGCTTTTATAGGCGACTGGGCCATCCTTTGTCATGCTAAATTTGCAACATGTGGGGCGCAGTTAAGTGTTTTACCGCAGCAGGGTAAATTCGGCCCCGGCGATACACAAAAGAACACCTCTTCTGAAAATGGCCACTCTAACAGCACTTGGCATTGGCCTTATTATTTCCTGGGGATGCTGGATGTTTTTCCATGGGATATTATGACAGATAAGAGACTGTATATCTCGCATGCTGACAGCAGGTGGCACAGTAGTTAAGGAACTAGATTTGCATACTCAAACTGCAGGTGTAAGCTTCAGTTGCCTTATTAAAAAATCAAGTGCAGCTTATGATATTTAATTGTTCCATTGCGACATTCGAGTATTTTGCTAGAGTGCTAAATCAAAGCCTCCCCTGAGAGTGTCTGAAGCACTACTTTACCTGAGAGAATCAAATAATCTATTTATAATTTCGTATATTACTCTGTGAGTGACTTGGTACCGGATTGGTGGCTTGGGAGATGGATATCTTTGTATCAGTATTGCTCGTTGTGGTCCCGACCATGTGATCTGCTTCTGGCCGGGGTGTTTTACAGCGTGGAAGGTGGTGAGCTGTTTGATCGCATCGTCGATGAGAATTACCAGCTGACGGAGCTGGACGCCATCGTGTTTACTCAGCAGATCTGTGAGGGTGTGCAGTACCTTCATCAGCAGTACATACTCCACTTAGATCTCAAGGTACAGGACTCTCTGCCACCCGCAAACCACCCACTGGCGGTCCTCGTTTATTACATTAAGACACAGCCTCGAGCTTTCCCAGTTTTCCCAGGGCTTGGTTATTTTTCCCCCTACAGCCGGAAAACATTTTGTGTGTGACCGCCACAGGAAATCAGATAAAGATCATTGACTTCGGACTCGCCAGAAAGTAAGTCGCCTGTATTCACATTCCTTTTGAGGAAGAGTTATGGTGACCAGCGGCGGTGATTACCACCAATCAAACCAAGTAGTTGCATGGGGCCCCTGATAGTTGCGGGCTCTCTGCTGGAGACAAATAGTCATTACAATTGCGGGGGCAGAAATGACATACCTGGCCCTGATGGTGACACTCACAAGGCACTTGCACCATCAGCGGCCGCCCCGGTGTTCTGTCCCTGACTTTATTTGCGCCCCGCTCTGCCGGCTGTCTCTCCAGGTGTGTGAAGGTTAATCGGCAAGCGGAGTCTGTGTCCGTTGCCAGGTCTGGGGGTAATTTTAGCCTGTTGTCACATTAACCCTTCAGCTACCGTGAACAGGACTCCAAGAGCTTGGCTCTTCAAGGGCTGTTCACCTTGATCTGGAGTCAGCAGCCATGAAAAACAAAACACACAGAATGCACTGTGGCGGTTATTTCTTTCCCAGTAAACGCACAGGAATTGTTTTGCCAGGCAAATGCACATTTTTGAGTCTTCTGTGAAATGTTTTTGTAGGTTTTTAGAAAGGTACAAGTTACAGACTATGCCAGGGTTATTCAAATCACGGTGCTCGAGGTCCGAGCCCTGCTGCTTTTCCAGCCTTCCTTTACCTGTCAGTCAGGTGTGAAGCCTCTGACCAATCAGAATCAGTCATTATTAAACTAACTACCGAGAGAACTGAAAACAAGGCCTGGATTTGGAATCAAGGTCCAGATTTGAAGAACCCTGGACTATGTAAATCACCACTATGCCATTATACACAGCATGCCTTGCTCCAAATTCCTTATGTCGGGGCCTGAAGTTCTCTGTGGCATAGTTACTCTTACTTTGTATCTATTACAGATCCTTTTCAGATCCAACAGCAACATTATGGGCTGAGATCTTGTTCTATTTTCATATTTCTGAACTCCCTAACAAAGGTCAACACACTCCCCCACCGAGACTAACTTCTCTTCAGGCCTGTCTTTGTGTAACATCTTGCAAACGTTTGCTTTCGCAGGTACCGGCCAAGGGAGAAGCTCAAGGTTAACTTCGGCACACCAGAATTCCTGGCCCCTGAAGTGGTCAATTATGATTTTGTCTCCTTTCCCACAGACATGTGGAGTGTAGGAGTCATCACGTACATGCTGTGAGTAACACAACACCTCTTATGTCGCTCACTGTAACAGCTACATGGCAACCGGCTTCTGAATGTTAAATGGCATATTTAGAAAATTACTATGTAGAAAAAGTTTTAACTCTTTACATAAGCGCCTTTAAAGGTTAAACATCAAAATGACAAGACTTATTGGTACATTTCTGTTTCTTTTTAATCATAAGACCATTTCAAGTGGCATGGTAGTCAGTAAGCAAAACAGGTCACATGACCTCAGTTTAAAACCAAGCATCCCAGTGGAAGCTGCCTCATTCCTGTGAGAGGTGGTTCAGCCTTAGAGCTGGTATAACATTGCAGTGTCCTGACAGGCCACATCGTTTACAGCTTTCTGGAGACAAGACATTGCTTTGAGCGACCACGGAGACGCATGCAGAGCGTCCCCTGTGGAGACGGAATGTGTGTAGAGCATCGCCCAGAAAGACAGAATGTGTGTAGAGCGTCGCCCAGAAAGACAGAATGTGTGTAGAGCATTGTCCGGGGAGATAGAATGTGGGTAGAGCGTCATCCGGGGAGATAGAATGTGGGTAGAGCGTCATCCGGGGAGATAGAATGTGGGTAGAGCGTCATCCGGGGAGATAGAATGTGGGTAGTGTGTCATCCGGGGAGATAGAATGTGGGTAGAGCGTCATCTGGGGAGATAGAATGTAGGTAAAGCGTCCCCTGGGGAGACAGAATGTGTGTAGAGAGTCGCCCAGAAAGACAGAATGTGGATAGAGTGTTGCTCGGGGAGATAGAATGTGGGTAGAGCGGTAGAGCATCACCCGGGGAAATAGAATGTGGGTAGAACGTTGCTTAGAGAGATGCATCCAGTACTTTGCCTGTGGAAAAAGAATGTTTTCATGTGTTCCCTTCGTGGTTTCTTTTTCCTACCAGTTAGTTAAATTCAACTGTGCACCTGTTATCAAACTCATCCGTTTCATTTCGGCTAAGCTTGCGCGTCTGTTTCTTTCCCAATGGGGCTGATACTCCCATGTTGTTATTAATATTGTCCATCGCTCTAAGTGGGTGGGTCTGGATCAAGGCAGCCTTGTTGAATGGCATGCCTCCGGGATCCCTCCCGAACCACAGTGAGGATGAGGCTTAATGAGGGAGTCAGGCACCTCCAGTCACCACCTGTGTCCCCAAGCGCCCGTCAGTGCTAACCACATAGCCCGGAGTGCTGAAAAAAGGGAGTCATTTGGCAGTGGATACCGCAAACGGGGTGAAAATTCTCCTGTCGAGGTATCCAGGCCAAGCTGGGAAGAACTGTGGACAGCTAGGACACATACATAGTTAGATTAACTTGGAGTAAGATTGGAGTAAGAAAAAAAAACAAGTATTACTTAGTAGGTGAAGCGTAGAGAGCCATGGATGGACAGGAAGAGATGATGGACGATGAGGCTTTCAATGTTTGACCACATTCCCGTCTCCTGCAGCCTCAGTGGCCTGTCACCGTTCCTCGGGGACAATGACACAGAGACCATGAACAATATTCTACACTCCAACTGGGACTTTGACGCTGATGCTTTCGAGAACATCTCAGAGGAGGCCAAAGATTTCATTTCTAGACTGCTGATCCCTGAGAAATGGTAAATGCACTTCTGCACTCCGTACAGCATGACACACAAAATGTTCTGTGCTAATCTGATTGTTCTAATTAACAGAGATGCTGTCAAGTGTAAGATTAATTTTGAGAGATATTTTTAAGATGAAACTAATAAGAATGATAACGATAATAAATTTAGCTGCAGGCAGCAACAATGGGAGCCTAGCATAGCAAGCATAGTGACCTGTCAGTCATTTTAAGATCTGATATAGCGTCATCACATGGTCCATTGCAGTCATATTTTCTGTGCTGACTGTACGCTTTACACCATGACAGGCTGCCAGATTTTATCAAACCCTGAGCTATTTAATATCCCACCTTGAGAACTGAAATCTGATAGGCTCTGATCTGGCTACATTGCTGCAATGTTCTGTCAAGTTTTTCACCAACTGGTTCCACCAATAATAGTTCAGGGGTGAGAAATCAACTGCTTTTTGGATCAGATTGGGCAAAAGCTATGATCCTGGCATTTACCATGAAATCTGGTGCGTTGGTGCTTGGGTATGTCATTTGTAAGTGTAATAAATTCCATGGCAATGAGAATTTGAGTGAATAAATCACATTGAAATGTACTTTTATTTCAATATTGCTGGATCGTGTCCCTCTACACCCCTGTAGAATTTATGCATAAAGTCAAGGATTTACATTTTCTTTGCAAATGCTGTAAATATTTTAGAATCCGGTGGAATTCACTGACAGTAGCATCTGCTAAAAAGTAAAAAAGACTACACCCCAATTCTGATTCAGTTCTTTCCCGAAAGCATTACATCAACTTTCCACTTTCAGAGAAGACGAAGGCTCCGCCAGAGAGACCGGTTCCCGCTTACGCGGAAGCCTTTGTGGTCTTTGTCCCGTATTATCGTGAGAAATTGAAGCAGATCAAAGGGCAGACCTTAAGCGGGTGACTTGTTAGATATGTGGCTGTCTCCTGTGTGGTTTTGTCATTTGTAAGTGCCACTGGGAGAGTGGGTCCATTCAATAGGATTTTGTAGTATTGTAGGATGAGTCAGTGCTGCTTGGGGTGGCAGATGTGTGCCCCCACCCCCGTAACTAACCCATCGAGAAGCTGCCGTTGTGTGATGCCAGAATCGACGTAAGCAAGCTCTTGTTTTTGTTTTTTTTACCTTCTCTGTGGGTTGCAAACATTTGTCTAATAGCATGCAATTCACAGCTGGAGGGGGTGGGATCGGTGACGTATGGGGGCTGTCACAGAAGACATTGTTTGGATGCGTCCTGTGTGAGTCAGATGCAGTGGGCCGGCCCACCCATGCCCAGATATCGCAATGGGGTGTTAATGTCAGAATCAGAGAAAGGAATGTGTGAATGACTTGCATACCCTGTTTTTAAGCTCTGGCAGGGGAGCCAGGGGGGGTTGTGACGAAATTCTATTCTAAAATCCAAAGAGAACATTGTCAGTCCTTTACGATTGCCGGTGTCTGAAACCATTGTCGATTTTTTTCATATCCTATGCAGTATGCAGGCCACACTATAGATCATATCAATTGGGTATAAATCTGTGGGATTGATCGCGAACGCCATCCAGCAAACCCCCAACTTTATTTTTCACATTCTACTCCGAACTAATTGATTCTGCTAGATTACAAATGGTACTCCACTCAAGAGGCAATAAAATGCAATTTTTCTATGTCTATGTTCACAAATGATTCAGATAATGGTACTCGTGTGGTTTTCACTGCTTCAATGAACAAATAGCAACTGACTTGAATATCAGACCTCTCCTAAAACAGGTCATTAGGGTTCGTGAGTAAATCAGAATCATCTGTCTCAGGGGTGGTCAGTATTACAGGCAAAGGGCCAGTGCGTATGCAGGTTTTTGGAATAACCTTTAGGTCAGCTATTCAAACCCAAGTGTGAGAAGCCAATCAGTCCTCTAATTAATAATCTAATTAGGGAGTTGTAGCAAAATTCTGCATACACAATGTCCCTTTCGGGATAAGATTGGCCACCCCTGATCTAAGGGATCGCCAAGGGTTAAGACCAGGAGTAGTGGCCAAGGCTAAAGATCTAGTCTCCTTCCAGATTTTATATCCTTAATGTTACAGATTTTATTTGTCCAGTTCTGGACCAGAGGATTTGCTATCTGTATTACACAAAAAGGGTAGATTCCGTAAAAGGGCAGCATGTTGCTCAGTGGGTTAAGCCTCTGTGTCTGCGATCGGTCCATTTGATAGGTCCATTGTTTGAGCCTGGCCTGGGCAGAACAGTCACATCTATGGGAGCTTGAGCAAGGCCCTTAACCCCCAGCTCCCTGGGTGCCTCTATAGGTAGCTGCCCTTCACAGCTAGCTTGCTCTCACCTACATAGAGCAAGTTGGGGGGGGGCATAAAAAGAATTTCCCCACAGAGACCAATAAAAGTATTATTTATCGCTGATATCAAAAATGTCACCTTTTCCTACACCTTTCGGAAATTTTATATCCCATTCTTTCTAATCTCTAATGTCTGTTTTGCTTTGGAATAACATTTTGAATAACGTTTGAATAATGTAGAATAAGGTTACAGAATTCCTCGAATACAATCATGTGTGTGGTCTGCAGGCTTCTATCATTCCATTCTGAACATCAGTGCCCATGCAGTAAATATCGAAACCCGTAACGTCCCATTTTTTTTCCCGCAGCTGGCAGTGTGACCGATCCGCTAAGATGCGATCTGACAGCACGCGTAAAAGCGCATTAATATAGACTTGAGTGCTAACGTTCCACCCCCGTGTGCCACCCGCTTCCCCCCCCCCCCTTCCCGACACAGCGGACGCCTCAGTGCCTCAGGCTGCATGAAGCACAGTTGGCTGAACAACCTGGAGGAGAAGGCGAGGATGAAGAGGGTCCGACTCAAATCCCACCTCTACCTGCAGCGTTACCTTGCCGCTCACCGGCAGTGGAAGGTGAGGCTGACCACCCCAGCGGCCTGTGTGTTATACGTACTCACTGAGATCCTGTAGCAGAGATCATGGGTTTGGTGTTTGGGTTAAGATAAGACAGAATGTTGCTTTCCCAGTGAGGAGAAATGTCTTCGTATGGTAGTACAGAAAGAATAAATACAACAATGATAATTTAGGTAGAAATAAATACATGAAAGAGTAACAGACAGATAGGCCCATGCAAACTAAATAGTAATCAAATTTAAGTAAAACAGCAAAGAAGAGGATCGTTGTGTAAATGCTAGTTGTGCAAACGGGCATATTATATACATTCAACGTCCGTTCATACATCTTATGTGATCCTCTGTTGTTGTGAGGTAGTTAACCCTGAATTACTCTAGTAAAATATGGAATGTGTGCTATTTTGTCTATTTGTGTATTCATAATCAATAGATTAAATGGTTGAAACAACCAAGCTAATATTTTAATTAAGCTGTTCCTGATCACGAGGAAAGCACCTGTGTGCAGATGCTAATCATTTTAGGGGAAAAAATGTGGAGTATATAGGACATAGATTTGGGGGCAGCATTTATCCTTTCTATATATATGTGCTTTATATAATGCGTGACAGAATTGCCCTCCCTCGGCAAGCATCGTAATTAAAAGTATCACTAGCTAAATGAAACGAACGATTCCATTGTTTCCCCCCCCCCCCAGAAACATTTCTACGTCGTTGCTGCTGCCAATAGGCTTAAGAGGATGAACAGCCTTCGGTCTACGAATCCAGCATAGTGTCGCCCCCCCCCCGCCATATGGATCAACACAGACCACAAGATAGACATTGTTCTTTTTCCCAAGTTTACAACCTTACTACAAATTTTGATCTCAAATAGTAAATAACAGGCTATTTTCAACTCACCATTGCACAGTATATTCAAGCACATTGGAATCGAGCACATTGCAATTTTTCTCCCATATTTTTCTCCCATTTGTGTATTAATATATTTAATTTCAAGTGTGTTATTTAAATTAATTTTTAACGCTTCATGCTGCCGTAAATTCAGTCATACCCTGATGTAAAAAAATTTTTTTGCCATTTTGTACAGGTATGTACGTTTTCATAGAGATGGAATTCATTTTGATAGATCTATGATATTTATGACACAGTAGTGTTTGTAACAGAGGAATTCATTGCAATTGCCACTAACAAGGACACTGTTAGGTTTAAATTTGCATTCAGAATAGCATGGGCCTCCCTCTTGTTCCTTCTGTGAAGGTCTTAAGGTTTAATGTAGGCCTAACCCACCTTGGAGCAGCTCGATTATAGTGTGTCCCTTATACAGATTGATATGAGATGCTGTGCTTTTATGTGGGAAATTTCTGACCA
>JABFEB020000008.1:18529908-18546358 GCA_019775895.2 Stomatorhinus ivindoensis
CCTCATTATGTGTACATGTTGGTAGAGCCCAGTCTGACTCCCCTCATTATGTGTACATGTTGGTAGAGCCCAGTCTGCCTCCTTTTTTGGTAGTCATGCTTGCTTGTTGCTAGGGAAATCCTGTATCTTGAGTATTTGCATTATCTCCCCTATCTACATTTATGTACCCCTTGTCCAACTGTAATTGGTTCCAAGAAACCAGTTGAAGTGACTCCAATATCAAGACACTGTTTCCATTATTTTTAACGGGGAAAAATGATTGTTTACTCCACGTTCATCTAAGAAATCCCATTTCAGCATGATGAAAAACCACTTTAAACGCCAACAGCCCATTTACCAGATAATTAATATGTTGTCGATAATAAATATGGATTAATGCGTTTGCAGTACCATACACGCTGTTAGCGATAGACATTTAACAAAAAAAAGCAAAGAATGTAAATATCAGATAAAACGAACATGGCCTCATAGCCTCCAGATTTAGAGTATGGACTTCACTTAGGGAAGAAGCACTTCCTGAAGTGCCCCCGTCTGTTTGCTGTGTCGTCTTCAGATCCGGGATGGGAAGAGGGTGATGGAGTGTCTGAAGAAGGCGCTGAAGATCGCCAACCAGTGCATGGACCCCTCTCTGCAAGTGCAGCTCTTCATAGAGATACTGAACAGATACTTATACTTTTACGGGAAGGAGAATGAAGCGGTACGCCCCCGCCGCCGCCCCCACCCCGACGCCCTTGTACAAAGGCTCTCTTTGGCTCTCTGCTCTTTTTTTGCTATTATTTCATGGCTGGTCAGTGTTCTGGGAAATGCCACAGTGTCGCTCTAAGAGCAGGTAGCAGGGGTGACAATGTTGGGTAATAATGGCGAAACTGTGAGTCTCTCCCCTCTTGAAGCTTTTGAGCTTGGCTTTTGATTCCCCCCCCCCCCCGGGAATATCCGGCAGCTGAGAGGAAGCGAAAGCTGCAGAGATGGGCGTCAATAATGACAGACATAAGCCGGAACTTGCAGTGTTGGCACTGACTGCGTGCAGGTTATTCACAGTTTGTGGGGGGGTTACACAGCCCCCACACATCCTCGGCTGCGTCTTCTGACATTTATCCCTACAGCTGGGTTATTTTTGATCTGCCTGAGACAGGGCCGCACACTTTGCTCTGAGCTTGTTAATTCCTCACCACGGTCACATGATCCATACAGTACTGTACTGTAACTGGTGGGAGTTTGTTTTGCATTGCAGTTTGTAGGCACATCAAGATTCTTAAAAAAAATATACACCATTTATGCACATATTAATGTTTATATATTTTATGCACATATTAAAAATATAGCGGTGTTGGATTACCGTTCTATTTTAGCTGTGCTTGACTTGTGATGCCGTAAAGATATTATTATTATTATTATTATTACTTCTGGCAGATGTTACTGGCTGGTATACAGATGCTCCTTGCTTTACGATGATTGTGTTTATGGCGCATCAGATTTACGACGGTGCAATAGTAATGCGCACTAAGTAGCCAGCTTAGATTTTTGATCTGTTCCCCGGCTGGCGATATTTTACCAATGCTGGGCGATAGACGCATCAACACAGCTACGCTTCCAGTCTCTATAGTGATTGTGAATGCAAACATCTCATACATTGCTTAATTTTACAGTAATACGCCATGTATGCTGGATTCTGAATAAATAAAGAATAATGTTTTAAAGGATTCAAGGTCAATCGCATGCATTATGAACGTGGACCTAAATGTCGGGATTTATGAATGCTCGTGTAGGCCTTAGAGATATTATGAGTTGAGGCAGTTGCAGCGTTGTGAAGGTCGGAACTTCAGAAATGAAGCTGTATCTCTCTCAGCTGTGTTTGGGGGCTTAATAAAATACTTGGTGTGTCCCCCCCCCAGGTAACCATCCAGGTCCTGAACCAGCTCATTCAGAAAATCCGAGAAGAGCTCCCAAACCTAGAATCGAGTGAGGAGACAGAGCAGATTAACAAGCATTTCCACAACACCCTGGAGCACCTGCGGCTACGGAGGGAGTCCCCAGAGGCTGACGGTCCTGTTTACGAGGGCTTGGTCCTGTAGGGGGCGCCACTGAACACCCTCTGACCCCTCTCCCTAAATCATCCATCCAGTGTTGAACGCAGGCCCCTTCTAACCCTTTTGCTCTTCTTTCCTCTTTTTCTGCTCTCCATTCATCCTGTCATGTTCACATATGACCCTTTTCCGAAGAATGATTTATTTCCCTTTTCTGCAGCGAATTTCTCTGACCTATCGAGCTTTTGCGCGGCTAATGCCAAACTCCCTCTGTGTAGCACTTTGTTTTTCTGAAATCATTCCTTCGGCAAACCTGAAAATAAAAATTAGGGGGAGCCAATACCCCTCGTTGAGGCCGGCGTGACGCTCTCTTCCTCTCAGTCGCTCTGCTGGCCATTCTTACTAGCAGGTCTGTGCCTCTCAGCCTAATTCGGATGTGCCATTATCAGTCTGGCGGCATGCTTTCCTGTTTCTTATAGTTGGCAGGGCAGCCATGTTTGTGCCCTGGCACCCTATGAGATATTCTATGAACTTGCTCCCGTGTCATTCTGCGTGCGCTGAATTGTTGAAGATCTATGGAAATGCGAGTGCATACAAACCATATCTGTCATGTCATGACAAGTGCATCTGTTTGGATGGTGGCTCCTCTGCCGTGTGATTTCTGGCTATTGGATGCAATTTGGTGGAGGAATTCCCTATTTACTGTTTGTATCTGTAGAAATTGCTGTGTGCGTGTGTGAGTGTGCGCGTGTGAGTGTGCGTGTGTGTGGGCACATGGATGCTTAAAGTGACCGCTGTTAATAACTTGAGCTGCATTTTATCCCGTTGGGACTTGAGAGCTACTGTAGATCTTAATTCATGAAAAGACATTTAATTCCAGATCTGTCTGGGCAGGGGATGAAGGGGGCTTTTGTTAATTTCCTTTTGTTTGGGGTTTGCCATCTATATTGTTTGCATAACCTAAATGTAATTCAGTGAGAACAAATATGGCAAGAATCACATCATTTGCATAAATAAACAATAAATTGCGATTAACCATACTTTACCTGTAAGATACTGGCTTTTCTCTCCTAAGAGTAATGACATTTTTAATCAGACTGATAATTTCCTTGTTTAATCTGTCTGTTTCTCATCGCAGCTTGAAATTTGTTATTTGAAAGTCGAGCCTTTGAATTTTCTAGCTCAAAGCTGCAGTCACTGAATTCCTGGTTGTCACGTCGTTCGTGGTTTTCCTGTGAATTCCGGCACACCCTCGTAGCCGCAATGTGACAGGTAGGGTAATTTGTGAAGTACCAAGTAAGGAATTAAAACTTATTTTCTTTTAAATGAGCAAAACGCAGAATGTCACTTATCCCAAGACTTCATCGGTGAGCCCCCATTACAGTGCCCATTTCCTGTTCCTGGTCCACTTGTTTTACTCTTCGCTTGGAAAATAAAACCAAGTAGTGAATGAGGTGCTTGTAGTAACATGATGGATATATTTTGGTTTATATCCAGCTACATTTTGTGTAGTAATATTGCCGGGGACTTGCTGAATTGCTATTTGTGCTTGATTTCCAGGAAACTTGAAGTGAATAGTTTCTCTACAAGTGAATTACCCTCCATTGACCTTGGATCATAAACTGTAGATCAGTGGCTAGTCAACACAGGCTATGAGAAATTTAATCCACGGGATATCCTAAGCTTTGTTTCTGTAATAAAAAATACCAAGTCCATTGTTATTAAACCCATTTAATTCATTAATATTTTTACTGCATAACTTAATATTTCCAAGACTGCTACTATATACTTACCTAACAGATTCTTTAAATCACAACACAAGACAGCAGCATGGTTGGTGATAAATATTAGGATGAGTAAGATCTGTTTCTGGGTGGAAACCAAATAGATCTATTCAGCTGCTAGACAGGAGATTTATGCAGCCTGTGTTAAGTCAGTCTTCTAACTATTTCTACCTGCTGTTGTGGTGTACACAGGAATATCAAATTCACATAGAAACCAAAATCTGATTCAGTCATTTATTACAAGAATATTTCATTTTACCACGCTGCCACGACCTAGATCAACATGACTGAAGAACATTGTTCCTCTGACTCCGTCACATACATTTATACAGTGTGTCAGGCTGTGAGTCACTTTGGCGATTTGCATTCAGCATGTCCATGCATGAAATCAGTCAATCTGCAGAACCAAGGGTTCACCTGACACGATGTTGCAGAAGAGACTGGAACAATCACACGACTAGATGACGAGGCCTTAACATTTCTGCTCCATATATTGGGGTTGAATCTTGATCTTGGCCGGGCACAGCAGTTTGTTGAAAGCCCTTCGGAAATTCGTGTGGCATAGAGGGTAGAGCACTGGGTTGATGGAGGAGTTGATCCACAGCAGCCAGAAGGAGGTTTCGTACAAGTAGTGTTGCACACACTGGCCGTGGCACGCGGCCCGGATGATCATCAGCAGGGTGTATGGAGCCCAGCAGAGGCCAAAGACGCACACGATCACCGCCAGCGACTTGGCCACTTTTTTGTCTCGGGACAGGCGGAAGCGGCTGGCCATGCAGCTGTCTGAGGCGGTGCCGGCGGGGCGGCCATTTCTAGACGAGCCATAGGGCAGTTCTCCGGGCCCGTACCCCCCGTCTCCTGCCCTCTGGGCCAGGGCCTCCACCTGCAGCGGTGGCAGGTCCAGAAGCGCACCGTCCACTGCCACCGATCCCCTGGCGCCGAGGAACTTGCGGCCCCCAGTCCTCCCGTCGGCCTTGGCCCTTTCGGCGCCGCCGGGGGCAGGCGGGGGCCTCACAAAGAACACCTGGCGCTCCTCGGCGCCGGACCTGCCGCGCAGCTCCATCTCGCAGTCCCGGGCCCCCACGCTGGCGGGCCGCTCCACCCGCATCAGGTTCCGCTTTCTGATGTTGATGTAGATGCTGAGGTTGAAGTAGGTGACGCTGATGAAGGGAGTGAAGAACTCCACTGTGGACGCAGTCATTAGGAAGTACCAGTTAAAGTAGAACTCTGCATAGCACTCTTTGGCGGGAACCCCGCTACCGCCGGCTATGTACTCCCAGCTGACGATGGCTGGGCCATAGAGCAGAAACGCCGCCAGCCACACGCTCAGCATCTTCAGCACCGCCTGCCGTGTCACGCCCTTCTGACACCTGTAGTTCACCTGCCAGGGAGAACAGACATTTACATAAACTACGTTTTAATTATCTGGAATGCTGAATTCGATTACAGGAATTCTCAATGCTTTTTTATTTGTTTGTTTCTTTATAAAAGCCGTTGTCTTACCGCTCTGGTGACAGAGATGAACCTGTCGAAGCTGATGAGGACGATGTTAAACACGGACGCCGTGCAGAGCGTGTAATCCACCACCAGCCAGAGTTTGCAAAGACCGCGTCCGAGCCTCCATTCTCCGGTTAGGACGTACGGTATATAAACGGGGATGCAAAACCCTCCTAATGACATAAAATAAAAATGGACGTATTTATCTTGATTGCCATTTCAGATTTACTTCTGTGTATGTGGCATGCTTTGAAAAGCGTTTGTTTGGGGTAAAAATATGTTAATTTTTAGTAACACAAAGCTCTCGTATAATGCATTATAGATACCTTCATGATGCGTCATAATGCACTCATAAAGTATTATATGTTAACACAGCTATAAATATAAAAAAGCACGTCACAGCCATGTTTATTACATACTGCATGCGTTATGAATGCACAACAGATAACTCCAAAATACATTATAATGGTCCAATTTAAGTCATCATAATACATTATACGAGTGCTTTAAGTAGTGTTACCATTTTTTAAAATCTGAATTTCTCCCTTTCATAGACAGCCATAATAAAACAGAATGGCACTGAATGCCCAAACAGCACTTACCCACTAGGAAGTCAGCAATGGCTAAATTCAAAAAGAAAAAGTTTCCTTGTGTGCGTAAACTTTTCTCTACAACAAATGCCAGAATGACAAGCGCATTGCCCAGGACGGTGCCAAGGACGAGCAGCGTCATGAGCACCGCCAGGAACACCGATGTGGACGAGGAGAACTGGCCGTACTGCAGAGCCCGGCGGTTCTCCAGCTCCAGAGGCGTCGCATTTCCCCGAGAAACGGTGGACCAGTTCATCGCCAGCAAGCCCTGCGATTCACTGCTCATCGGGAAGCGCGTCGAAGTTCCCAAACTCAGAGATGGCGCGGCGAATGCGGTTTGCATAGCTGCGGCGATCCATTAAAACACACTTTCCATTCTGATCGCGCAAGTTGACTGCCGTATAGGATACGAGCCGGAAAGTAAAGGATGACCGACGGGGACGCGGGAGAACTGAACAAATGAATGAAATGCAGCATCTTTTATACGGCCAAAGGATACCCGCGTGTTTATTGGTTGGTCCTGGTGCTGAGACTCGAGTGGGTGAGGTTTTCAAGCAGCACCTTCTCTACGTACCATTTCACAGATTCAGTGTTTTAAGAACAAACGACAGTTATTACATTTATTCGAATATATATTAGCATTAAAACATAAATTGACCTATGATTATGATACATTTTGTATTATTCCGTTATTTATTTCTCTTTATTATATAATTTTCTTTGTGTTGACTATTGTGATTTGGCTGATACGTTATTATACCGTAGCAATAATTTGGGATTATTTAGGTTAAAATGTGTTATTTTTGCGCTTGGTTATACGCAAGTTGTCACATACATGGGCTATCTGTTTAGAAGAAATTTACGTTACAGGACATATCACGGACCCTTCAGCTTCACATCCAGGAGACGGTGTGGTACCAGGACTGTAGAGCTGGCTGCAGAACTTCAAGCGCGTTGAAATCCATTTCTGACGAGATGTGTTAGTTTTTATCATACATGCAATACCAATCCCTTAGCAGAAGTACAGCTGGCAGCGTGGAAAGGTCAGAACCATTAATGTCCAAAGCTTGATGTAGCTAAGAAAAGAACCTCTGTAGTTGTCAGCTGCCTAATCATGGATCGCCAGTGAAGACCGGTTAATTTTCTTCAGGTTGTATTTTGTAAAAGACATTCTGTTATGTTGAAACGAACAACGCAGAATGCAATTATTTCATTCAGCATGGCTAGCATTGAGGAATAACCCCCTCCTCTGTATTTATAGTCTTCATATTCACAATTTTCTCTCCCGCATTAGTTTGACGGGCTGCCTTTAATTCTCCCGCATGCCATTTCAGCTATCGGTGGCCAGATACCTCCGTCCCAACACTCAGCGTCCAACATCAAAGCGCATCGGACCTCAGGTTGTGGGAATATACAATTGCCGTCTTTTTTCCTCGCAGGCAGAAGCTATTAATCGCTACATGGGACTCTGTAAGGCTTTATTCCATATTCGATGTTCTGACAAAATTGCATTTAAAGGTATCAGTGGGAAGTTCTCGTCGATGTTGCATGTAATCGTTCTCGCAATGTCACTTTGACCTCCTAGACGTGGAAATTATCAGACAAAGAGGTCGGATCCGAATTGCCACAGGTTGTATTTCATGATTGCGGGTATAGTGCAGCCCTATAATGGATATTTATATTTATGTAATCGGTCCAACGTTCCCTTTGGTCATATCTTAAAGGACCGAGATGCACCACTTATTCACGTAGGAACAAAATGCTATTTTTAGTTTAATGTAGGTTATATGGTGACTCAGTTTTTTTTTGGCTTCGTAAAAACAAACTTTATACAGCTACATGGGCAAAATGGCTGATATTAACAGGCCTAACTGTAAACTTGTTATTGCTGTAATTTGGAAATTCAAATGATATTGGAAACTTCGGAAATAATGTATATGTAAGCTGTATACGGTTCTTCTAGGCATAAACTCGGGTAAATTGTCAGATTAAAATAAACCACAGGCATGCAACCAGAAGGGGATTTTGCAGTTTATAAATGCTCGAAAGAGTCATAAAAATATCGCAAAGTATGAAAGAGTTATATCTTTAAAATACCATCATCGCGGTCAATACGACTTATAAAAATTTTGGGTTTTAACTTTGTAATACCAATTACTTGAATCAGCAATTCATTCTTGAATAATTATTTAAAGAATATAGCAATTGCATGGGGTCAGACGAGGCCAAATGAACGCTTAAATCGGTTCATTATCCTTTCATCCAACCCGAATTTGACGTGAGTGTTTCTATCTCGTATGTGACACAAAGAAAACAAACATAAACCGGCGAAAAAAATGTGTCGGTGCTAGGAACCGGACCTGGTCTATCGAGCTGCTAAACCATCGACGTCTTGACCAATTACTCAGCCCTGACTCTGTGCCTGCAAGTTTTAGCTCCACAGGACTGGTTATCCATCTGATTGTCAAATCCTACCACCAAGGCGTGCAGCTATGCCTGAAAACAGAAGAATACACCACATCATGGAAGCGGCTAGAAAGAGGGATAACGGCAGGGTGCACAGTCTCACCTCCTGTCTTCCCAGGCAGTGGAGGTCATTATCTGAGCCTCTCGGTGGGTGGTTGGGGGGGCCCTATGCACAAGACTGGTCTTCGTCTCCCTCCCATCAGAGCATATATGGATGAAATGACCGTACTCACCACAACCAATGCATGTGCTAAACGGCTGTTAAACAAGCTGCAAGAGAACATCCAGTGAACGTCCAGTGGGCGCGAATGGAAATAAAGCCGAGCAAGTCCAGGAGTATCTCAGTGGTTAAGGGACGGATGGTGGAACACTGGTCTTATGTCGACGAGGAGCCCATACCAGCAGTGTCAGAGAAGCCAGTAAAGAGTCTGGGAATGTTGGTATGATGCAATCCTCAAGGACCCCAAACAAGTGGACCACCTTAGGCAGGAAACCAAACCGGGACTGGAGCGTATGTACAAGACTATGCTCCCAGGCAGAATGAAGCTTTGGTGCCTTCAATTTGGGCTACTTCCTCGCTTCGTGTGGCCTCTGACCATCTATGAGGTCCCAATCTCAAAGGTTGAGAAACTTGAGAGGGTGGTCAGCTCATTTGGCAAAAGATGGCTGGGGCTCCGGAGATGCTTCAGTAACATCGGGCTGTATGGAGGAGGCGTGCTTGAATTTCCTGTGTCCAGCATCGCAGAGGAGTTCAAGTGTTCCAAAGTGAGGGTGGAGATGACACTCACAGGATCAAGAGACCCCTGCCTGGGCCAAGTAGCTCCAACTCTTGCAACTGGGAAGAAGTGGGAAGAAGTGGGAAGAAGAAGTGGACCCTAACTGCAGCTATTCAGCAGGCAGAGTCAGACCTCAGACACAGAGACATCATTGGCCTTGTGCAACAGGGAAGAGGAGGCCTCGGCCTTAGAGAGAGCAAATCATCCTGGTATGAGGGAACTCCAGCTCGCGGCAAGATGTGCAAAGACTATCTCACAATCTAGGCAAGGGCAGCGGATGAGATGGGAGGCAGTGGAGAGGAGGAAATTCTCTTGGAGGGAGTTGATGGGCATGGAGGCATTTCACACCAGCTTCATTCTTCAGGCCACATACGATACCCTGCCCTCCCCCTCTAAACTTAACCAATGTTACGGAGAAGACCCCACATGCTCCCTCTGTCCATCCCCTGCAAACCCCAAGCACATTCTGGTCGCCTGCAAAACAAGCCTGTCACAGGGTCAGTACACCTGGCTGCATAACCAAGTCCTGAAGTGCCTGGCAGCTACTCTGGAGACCAGGCGGAGAAAGACCAATGCCATGCCTCCTCCATCATCCACCAACTAGAGCGTTCGTCCGAGAAGGGGCAAAGCCAGCCGTAGTGCCTACAACGTCAGAGGTCGGCCAGCTCGGAGAGGCGCGAGACTGGAAGTTGGTGGCTGATCTGAACCAAAGGTTTTGAATCCCAACTGAGATCATCATAGCGAACCTCAGACCAGATCTTGTGCTCTGGTCCTCGACACTCCGCTATGTGTACATCATAGCGCTCACTGTTCCCTGGGAGGATGCTGTGGGGGAGGCCTATGGACGCAAAAGCCTGAAGTACATGTAGCTAGCGGCAGAAGTTCTGATGCCTAGGGGTGGGCCAACCCTGGTCTCAATGACAATGATGGCCTTTCAAGTCGAACGCTACCGCAGTCCTGCACTGTCTTTGTAAGTCTGCACGACTGCTGAAAAACAGGAAGGCACGCTAAAAGCAACCCCAAAATGGAAATGCGAAGCTGTCAACCACAGTAGGTGTTTTTGTTTTATATTATCAACTCCTACTCATTCAACCTTTGTAGAACCTCACTTCCATGCGGAGGTTTAGTGGGGCACTTTGTGTAGTGCAGGTCAAAGCATGTAGCGTTCAAGCAAGCCTCACTGCTGTCAACAACTCCCCCCCCCCATCTCTCCCTTTCTAGGATCTACCCCTGATTGCTGAAATAATAAGCAGCTCTATATGTGTGTAGGCACAAGCCTGGGTGAAGGCAATTCATACCCAAGGCTGGGATCACGGCCACTTGAAGTTCAGATGCTGCTCTTTTACAGTAGACTTCATTCATTCAGATCCAGGAACATAAACGTTCCTTTGCCGGATTGCTATCCCAAATGACAGGCTGTTGTCCCAACTTCTGTTGCCTCCACTTGGGATGCGAAGGCACACTTGGCCACATGTAGCCTGTTATGTCATCCCATGTGGTGAGGGTGAGAGAGAGAGAGAGAGAGAGAGAGAGAAAATCAGCTGAGCACTGCACAAGGAACAGACGTGCAAGGAGAAGAGTGTGGCAGGCCGGCTGCCGACGCCCACGGAACGTGTGCTCTTCGCGGTAGGGACTGTCTTCTGAACTGGGCACTGATCGTGTAACACTGCAGGAGCACTATTCCAATTCCTATCAGCCTCATCCCTGCTGGGGTCATTACAATCAGCCTAAAACCCACAATCTCATGCTGCTTGGAAGATCCGTTACTATAAAAAGATGCAGGCTATAATTTAAACTGCTAATAGACTGATCATTCAGATTGTAATATCTTTTATTTTAATTTATTATACACTTCTTCCCTTAGCCTTAGTAATTACACCAGATGAGTCACAATAATCAAAATACTTGAGTGATTACAATCAAAATAACCATGTTGAGTGTATCTGTCTCATACATCCATAGTTGCTATAAGTGACATCCGGTATGGTTATATAAGAGCTGCTGCTTTAGTGCAGTTTGTGGCTTTAGAAAGTCAAATTCCAAGTCCCAGAATGTGGAGGTTTGCAAACCTCAGCTGCCAGGCGGAGGGTCAATGGCTGGCACACCTCCAGGGATGGGGCAGTGGCGCTTACAGATAATTGTCACTGGGTGCCACCAGGGGCCAGTTAGTGTTTTAGGGGTGGATGTGCCTAGAGGTGGATATTCCAGGTCCAGAAAGTCAAAATCTAGACCAACATTTAGTTTCAACCAACCAGTTGAGTATACAGAGTCACAGTCAAGGACTACAAAACCGGTTGGATGAAGCAAAATCTTGGTCTGGATTTTTACTTTCTGGTATTGAACTTTCCACCTCTGGCCATGCTTCCCCTGGCTTGGGTGTTCCCCCAGTACTGTGTCTATGTGAACCCTGTGATGGATTGGCATCTTGTCCAGGGTGTCCTACATCCTGCCCTTTGCTTCTTTCTTGGGTCGGGCTTAGGATCACCCCCATTATTTACCGGATAGTCAATTACGAAGAATGTATACGTGGATTATATATATTTTGTTTAGGTTATAGGTAACTATTATTTAAACCAAATTTTGATACTGAAAATTCATTGATAAATGAAACATGCATATATTCATGATAAAGACATGTATATTTTGTCATATTCATTCACACAAACAAATAAAGAGTATTTTCGAATCCAGAATGGAATAAATGCCTGTATAATGCGCTTGAAAGTTAGTGCTCCAGAAGTCTTCAAAATGCAATTTTAAATGGACTTTATTATTTAAATTGCTGTCATTCCCTGTGACCAGAAGAAGCTTTAGTTCCTAGAATTATCTTCGTACAGTACTAAAGACAATAAAAAGTACATGACCTTAAAATAACAACATATTACACAGATCCAATACTACAACAAAGTTTAATGAATCTCTATGTAATCACTGTACAGCAATTGCTTGCATGCAGAGATGGAAGAGTTTAGAAGGGTATTTTTTTTTGTCCTGGCTTATAAAGGATTTAAATTGTCTTATGAAATCTGTGCAGGCTTGTGACAGTGGACATTACATTTATAATGTTTCTAACTGAAAGCCCCAAAATTCATGAACATGACAGTTGCTATGACTACAATACATAGTGCAAAAATATATATCCATTTTGCAGACCACCCTCTAATTGGGTTGTCATCGCCATAACAGACTGGGAGACTATTACTAATCTAAATGTCAACATGCATTAGCAAAGTTTTAAATCACAGAACACCTAGCTTAAAAGACAAAATGTCTGACGTGTCTCGACTCTAGCCAGACTGCCAATCAAACCATGGCAGACACTTGCTGCACACTCTTACAGTCTCAGAGCTGAACTCCAGATGGTGCAGCTTTCAGCAGAAAATGTGTGCAAAACTGCCATTTCTCCCCTCTGGGATTTTTTTTAACTCCCACTTACTGGTTTGATTACTGAGGTGGTGCGGAGGGAACGGCCTTTATGTGTGTTTAAGTCAAGTAGGCTGAAAACCTACAATGATTCACAGCAAACACTTTCACCTTGATCTACCGCTCTCAGTATAAACTGTAACCAGTGGTTAAAAACAGGCCGCATCTTACTCTAGCTTTCTGTGATCAACACACCCCCAGCTTTAGAGAGAAATGCCCCCACCCGCCTTTTTCAAAGACAGATGAGGCCAGTCCATCTTAGTTATCACGGTCCCAGTCCATATTCTGTGTCAGGAGGTAGTTTTACCCCACATGTGTCTTCCCACCCTGCTTACCAAAGCACTTTGGGAACTTCTCTACGACTCATCAAACAAACTAACCACATTATAGAAGAATCTTTGCATGTCACTGAAGGCTGCTTGGTAAGACATAAGAAAATTCTTCTGTTGCACATAATGTCCCTAACCTGAATATGAAAAGACTTGCCTATTTAATTTAATATGCATACATAACACTCTTAACGGTATGACACTGCATCCTGTTTGTGTCCTTGAAATTAATCTTTATTAATCATTATTATGTAATATGTGATTAAAAATATTCTATGTGGTATATGTTGCTGCTTTGAGTACAGGTGACTAAGAACACGTATACGGCTACGTCATCCGAGTTCATATTAGGGAAAAACCTGAAGGAAACTGGCGGCTCTTTGCTGCCACCAGCTGGGCATAACAAACAGGCATAACTCCACGAATTCCGTAATTTAACCATTATGACGTGGTATAGGAAATCTAGCAAAGGGTCATTAAATGGCAAACCCCCCAAAGTACCCAATTTACCTAAATCCATTAAAATGTACCAAGGGAGCTGCATAATATTTGAATAATCTATAAAATAAAACATACAGTAACTATGGCTTGTGAAATCTGCATTTGTGTGTGAAATCAAAAAAGCATCACTGTGGCCAGACAGCCAGCAGCACTTTACAGGCAATTCAATGCGCCTGCCTCGTCCCAGCAAGGCTCTATAATAGGGAATTCTTCAAATCGATTTTTCCTCCACTTTGAGCATAGCAAATTATACGCAAGGGCTGATAGATACCGAGGTCCAAGGGCGACTCCCAAAAGTCGATCTCCATGACAACGGTAATCTCTGAGAAGAAAGTATTGAGCCGTTAAAAATCACAAAGAAAGTACAATTAGATTGTCACATGCATGACTGAACGGTCTGCATTTGAAAAGCCTTCCGTCTCTCCAGTAATCACCAGCCTGTTGCTCATTGATGGATTACGTTGTTAAACAGCGATGCTGCCACAAAAATAAATAAATAAAAGTGGTGCCTCCTCAAGTCAACTCGTATTATAAATAATTAGATTTGAGCAGATCGTTTCCGAAGTTATCGTGTCGATAACGTAAGCAAATTACGTCTAGGATCGACTGTTGAACATCAGTTATTTTATTTTTCGCTTTATCTTAGAAATCGCGTTATAAACTCGGATTTTAGCAGTATTCCAAAGCACGAGAAAAGCAATGCGGACGCTCCGAACTTCTGTGACCGGAAGTGACGCAACGGGCAGGTTCCTTATTGGCCAGGCTTCTTGCGACCGGGGAAATTTTGAAATTCTCTTCTGTAGGGGCAGCGACTCTGCGGCGCGGTACCAGCGGTTATAGCTCATTGGTGAATATAAACAGCCTTTTCTCCACCAGAAACCTCCGAACGATGGCAGACGATGAGGTGCGTATCGCTACACCCCGGCCGGAGATGGGAGTAATAGAGGGGGAGAGTGTCAACGGGCATGGAGGAGAGGAGGCTCCGGGAGGCGAATGCGCTTTCAAGGAGGAGGCTGGTCCGGATTTCAGTGTGGAGGCGGACGCGGAGGGGAGTCGGGAGACACGGCGTGACCCGCTTCGTGTAAAGCAAGGTGACTTTATAAAGCTCCACTCTTAGCACAGTGCGGTTGTTTGTCAGATAAGTGTGCAAACAAGGCAGTGTTTGAGAGCGGAATACTCAGGCGAACGGCCGTGAATGTGTAATTTATCATTTCCTTTACTCTTGTTCCAGTTTTGCAAAAGACAAACTCTTCTTAATTGCCTTGCCAGTTCTGCCCCGTTCTTGCTAATGTCTTGTTTTCCATGTCCACGGTTTAGTTAACCTAGTAGGTTAACCAAGTTAAGGGCAGTGCAGTATGATAGTCTGATGTGTATATTTCCTGTTATTATATAGTATACTGTAGTATAGTATTTAAACATCCATAAATCTTTGAATATTTAGTTTTTGAATTCTATTTGTAAAACTGTTACCCCCATATTGACAAAAAACCTTGGTCTCCAAATAGCTGTTGAAGTCCTAATTTTACTTTTTAAGCATACAAAAGGTAACATTGTTTTTTGTTACACACTGGTCGCCACAGATGCTGTCAGACAGATGTATGCCAAACAGAAGTGTTTTTATAGGTAGGTTGCTTTTAGCCAAGCCAGACTAACGGTAACTTAGAATCTGGCCTCAGAATAAAAGGATGTATTCATTAGCAGTAGGCAAATGATGACCTAAAAGTTCCTGGAGTTCATTTTGTTTTTTTTTCTTCTAAACAAAGTGGACTGCTCATGGCATTCACGTGATTTATGTGGTCTGTTTTTGTGCTTAACTCTCTGAGAAACACTCGACTTTACTCCACCCCTACTCCCAAAGGTCTTTTTCAGAATGAAGGAAATAATGAGGATGATGATAGTGGCACAGACTATGGCAGCGGAGACAAGCCCTTTCTGAAGAAGGCAGAGCATGTTGGAAATGGAGTTCTACCAGGAATCTTCCAGACAAATCAACTGCTGTTCTATGAGAGGTTTAAAGCCTACCAGGATTACATGTTGGGTAATCCCTGAACCTTCAGTAGCAATAAATGATACAATGGTGTTTCTTTGTGTTTATTTTTGTTAAAGATCAGGGTTTAAGCTTGTTCTCTTTATAAATGTGTAGCTGACTTGGTAATTGAGTACCTCAGTCTAGTAGTAGCTGAGAGTGGCGTTGTACTCCGTAGGGGACTGCAAGACATCAGAAGTAAAAGCCTTCATAGCTGATTACCTGGAGAAGGTGGTGGAGCCCTGTGATTGGGAGGCCTTGTGGTGCACAGAAGTGTTCGACGTGCAGGTGGAGGTCAGTGTTTAAGTGTGCTGGCGTTAAGCTCAATTGACAGCAAATGTGATTAACCCCAGACAGCAACAGAAAGGTCATAGCTAGTGGAAATAAGCTTTACAAATAGCGTTAGTCGTGAGGATAAAGCAAAGACACAAGTATGGAAATCTGCTTTAAAAAATAAAAAAATCAATTTGTGATGTCTGCATCACTGAAGTGCATCATTCTTGAAATGCTGATTTTTGAATTTTAGAATGTTTGAAGTTGGTAGAAAGTTATAGCAGAAATCAGCGGTAGATCTCCCTTGCAGGTGGTGGACGTGGACTATGTGGGGCTGAAGGCCTCTGTGGAACTGGTCCTGCCCATGCGATGTGAGGTGCGGGGCTGTGAAGTCAGTGAGGAGGCCATGCGAGACCTCCTGGAGGCCACCCAGCACATGGTGCCCCTGCAGGAGCTCCACGCGCTCTATGATGTGTCGGGAGACTTTGACCATACGGCACTGGCTGTGGAGCATCTGAGGTATTCCTGGGTTAATTTACAACAACATTAAACGTCACATTGTGTGGGATGGGCCGTAGGTAATACTGCTGAACAGCTGAGGTAACAAGGTCCTGAATATTTGCAGCGGTGGTTGATACATTGGCTGCAGCTCGTTGCTGTCTCCTTTGTTATTATGTTGGGTGTATTTGGTGTCTGTAAAGCCCCCCACCAGTTATCTGCATTTAGTCTTTGTCTTACCTAGAGCTTCTCAATCCAGGGGG
>JABFEB020000008.1:18558273-18569278 GCA_019775895.2 Stomatorhinus ivindoensis
TACTCAGCTGGTTGGTTGGAACAAAATCCTGGTTTGGATTTTTACTTTCTGGACCTGAAATCTCCACCTCTGCTCTTTACTATAGTTTGTGGACTTTTTGTCCTTCGACCCACGTAGGCAGTCATCCTTCTACCGTCTATCCATTTGCCTAAATTCTAAACATGTTTGCCATGAGTTTGGAGCCTATCTCTGGAAGCAGAGGGCACTAGGCAGGAAACGCAGTCAATGGGATGCCGGTCCTGTGCAGCCTGTACACTAATACACAGAGTGGTTAATTTAGATTCACCCGGACACGTTTCGGAGGAAAACTTTACACCATGGGAAGCATATGCTGCTGCCAAACAGCCAGAGCTTGGGATTTGGGATTCGTAAATACCCCACTGCCTTTTTTAACTTAAAATATGCATGAGCTTCCCCCGGCTTCTCTGTAAGCATGGGGGAAAACTATTTACCCGAGTGTAGTGTTGCGTGTTGACCTTGCAATTAAGTAGCATTTTTTTTTTTTAAGGAACCTCAGAATGAATGCATTTTTATTTTTAAGTGGTCTGTGACCTGTTTCAGAGAAGCAAGAGAGTATATATGAACATGATATAAAAATACGTTTTGCTTTTCTTACTGAACGACTTTTTATAGGCTGCTACATTAAGTCTTACATTATTAAACAGGTATTGAATCCCCATGGCATGGTGTGACCCCCCCCCAGACCAATAGAACTCTGTGTTTAGCTGTGGTCTCCACGGTAGCACATACTGGTTGCCAAGACACTGAAATAAAGTGGTGGATTATTTTTTATGTCTTAATATTTGGTGAATGAGGCTCTGAATCCAGTGTTGGCTGGTATTGCAGGATCCAGCCAATCACTGACAGATTTATCCTGCTTCTGGTTGATTCTGCTATTTCATTGGCTCCCATTGGGTTAAACCTGGCTATGACGGAAACTATATTACCACATTTGCCAATGTGCTTCAAATCCTACCCTCACAACTATAATCAAAGTGGTAGAAAGAAAAGATTTTCTGTCCGCTTAACAAATGTTGAACGTTTTCCAAAAGCCTTGAGCTGAAAACAAGCTATCCCCAGGAACGCAGACACTGCCTCATTAATCACCCTAATTCTGCACTGGCTTCTTCAGTGTCACATTAGTTTACATATTGCACTTATTACTTATCAGTATGGAAATCCTTCAGGCAATCAGGGGCACCCAGCAGTGTGGTCCTGGGTGCTGTTTGCTCAATATTGATTCTGAAAGAGCAAGATGTCCTCATATCTCACGAAAAAAACTTGTGAAGTCATTTAAAAGTTTCAGCCTTTCAGTGTAAAAAGGCAGAGTGATTTGAAAGCATTTTATGGTGCCTCTGAGCCTGAGGTCACTGGTGGCCACTTCATAAATGGTCAGCCGAGAGTCACCTTTACTGCTAATGTGCTTTTTGTGTCCATACAACTGTCACATTCATAATTTCGCAGAGGGGGGCTTGGAGTCAATCCCAGGAACCACAAGACTCAAAGATGGGGACAACATGGATGGGATAGCAGTCACAGATAAAATAAAACTATTAAATTTATTTTAAATTAGAGTTTAAATTTAGCTATGCAGACCACTTTAGATAAGAATGTCCACAAGAGGAGTGAAATATACTTTTAGTAAATAAGGCACTCGCAAGTAGATCCAGGATAAGTGAATAGAAGATAGGTGGATGTTATGGTTGGATTGTAAATACTGCATCGCATATCATTCGTACGGCCAGTTCCATTACTGATTCATTAAGCTTTGTGAGCATATACCATTCCCTGGTTAGGTGGCTGATGTTTCCAACCATCACATCCTGGCTATCCTGGGTTTATCGTTTAATGAAGCTTGCAGAGCGTAAGAGCCCATTTTGTCTGAGAATGTGTTTCATTGGTCTTCCTGCAGATAACACGCCCATCTGAAATAAAGATAATTACTCTTCTGTTTTGAGAGGGATAAGGACATTTAATCTTCTAAGACTCATTATTCACCGCAGAGGTAATAGGCCTATGGAGAGGCCGTGGAGACAGGGATCAGTCCGTTTGTCGGCCTCTAGGTTGATTGGGAGTCTCGTTGGGTGACGTGCAGACAGGTGGATGGCCTGCAGGGGGTGCTGTTTCATTAGCATAATGTCTCTCTGCAATCCCACGGTGCAATGCCGCTGAAAAACAATCTGCTGTCGTCTTTATCGGGAACTGACTTGAGACAGCAATAGTGTTGCAAATGTTAAAGATTGAAGGTTCTTCACAAATCCAACATCCCTCCATCCTTTTGTGGGGCTCCTGAAACAAAAATCCCTTCAAGAAAATACATTTTGCTTGTATCAACTCGCAGTGGTCAATAAAATGGAACAAATGCCACCATTGTAAAAATCCAGGCAGACATTTTATGGTTACTGGTTTTATGGGTCAGGTAAATAATGAAATATCTTGGCAGTCTATCAGCATGAAAGACAGGCCACTAGAAATCTGACACTGAAATAACAAATGGCCCCTGTTTATGTATTGTGACAGGATTTGTGGTGTTTCTGCACTCATTCAAATTGTTTTCTTGCGTTTTCTTTTGGCCAATGTCACTCATTCATGTTGAGTATGATGTTTGTGTGGGTTGAGTGGGGGGTGTTAGATTTATGGCCCTTCAGCTTGTGGAGAGCAAAATTCATAAAAAATGTCATCCTATATATATCTGGCTTTCATTCTGTCTGTCTGTTCATCTTTCTGTCATCCCTGTTGGCCAGGCCTGCATGTTCTTCTCCATGTTTGGTCACAAGCAATGGTGTTGCATTAGCTCTGTAGCAGTATTGGGTGTTTCGTGTGAGTGGTGGCTTTGGTTATCTCCGTAATCCCAAACTGGATAAGTGTTTAGAAGATGGGCGGATGAATTTCATTATAAAATCCTGTTAGGAACAAAGATTATGTGATAAAAGCTAGTGTTTGAGGGTAACTGCTGTAGTCCCTATAAGGAGGCATTTAATCTGAACAGCTTCAGTGGACAGTGTCATTCTTAGATACTTTAGGTAGGACAATAAAATTATGTTTACATTAGGAGTCACAGCATTATTGAGTAAGCAGGGTCAGCCAGTTGGGGTTAAGGGCCTTTCTCAAGAGTGAAACCACTCTGTTGGGTGGAGCATTTGAACCAACAACCTTCTGATTATGGATAAAGTGGCCTAAGACACAGAGCCACACACCACCCCATATTATTTGTGCGGCATGGTGGCTGAATCCCATCTCCCCTCTGAGTGAGTGGACTTTGCACGTCCTCTCTGTGTCATGTGAGTTTCCATCCACAGCCCAAGTTAGCCAGTTAGGCTCGTTGGTGTACCTAGATTACCTGTGGTGTTTGATTGCGTGTGTGCACCCTGTGATGGACGGACATCCTGTCCAGGGAGTTCTCTTGCCTTGTGCCTTATGCTGCTTCGGAGAGGTGCTGCTCGAAGGCGCAGTCTGAGTCCAAACCAGCCCCGATGAAGTTCTCCCTAAATCCATCGGCACCATACCTATCATCCTGGACAGCCATGTGACTCATACGGGCTGAAGGACTGTTATGCAAAACCTGTCATCCAACGGGGGAGCACCTGTACTGCCCAGTAATTCAGGAACAGCCCTTCCTTCCCCAAAGGGGACCAGATGGGGGTGAACCATATCTTTAGAAATTCTAGCACTGCTGTGATTGGCTATCAGTCAGCTTGTACCTGATTGGCTAGCAAACCATACATTACCCTAACAGTGCTCCAGGCCTCCGTGCCAAACAGGCCTTTATTAATTTATTTTGCCATGCAGCATGGGTGTATCACCGGAGGAAGATAACAAGCTTGTCATCACCTTAACCAAGAAAAAAACACACAATGGTCCATGAGCCAAGGATCCTCTCAGTGGCCTGTGGGGTGTTGTAGGTGATCTTGTATGACTGAGTTGATGAGTAATGATTTCCGGTACACCTCCGGTGTCACTGGATTGAAAAGGGAGCTTCAGTTTCCGGCAGTGCTGGGCATATCAGGCCCAGAAGGGGACAGCTGAGTCCTCTGTGACTGTGACTCTCTATGCTCAGATGATTGGCAGAAACAAAATCCTGGTCTGGATTTGTAGCTACTGGACCTTACCTAGCTCTGGTATCAGGAGCGTGTGGCATTTCCCTGAGCCATGTGTCTCACCCAGCGGCATCGGAGGGACACGGGTTCAAGGGGCCCAGCACTTTACAGCAGCCCCTGAATAAAAAAAAAAAATCTGTTAATTTGTCTGCTTGTGGAATGTCTGCTTGGAAAATTCAGTGGGGGACCCGTTACTTCAGATTGAAAGAGGCAACCTTGCCAGGTGACAGTCTGTCAGGGAGGGCGGAATTTCTACCTACCCCCCTGGTCAGACTAAGTAAACACACCGGCATCTGTGTCGCTCCAATCGGACACGAGCCGGAACAGCTGGCCTGGCATCGAGGCCCGTAAAGGCCCTCACTGTGGAATGTTTAAACGAGGCAGGAATCTCCTGGCGAACCGGTGCTGAACTCTGTGTCCCTGACCTGGGTCAGGCCAGGTGGTCCTGGCAAACGATCAGTCACTAGTGACTGTGCCGTTCCCATGGTGGAACTGACCTTTGACCCTCAAGATGGTGCCCAGCATGCGGCTGCGTGCGTGTCTGACCTGCAAATAGGAAACCCCCCCAGTCATGTGACCGTATTACCACGAATTTAGACCACATCTGAAATCTGGTAAGCCAAAATATAGAAATAATAAAATCACTTGAAGCCCTTGCTATACATCTGATTATAAAACATCCTCAGACTTTTGAAAGTTTTCCTTCTGCTGTTTTTATTTTAATTTGAAACAAAAATATGGTTCAAAACAACAGCAAAATAAAAACATTCCATTACATGTTTGAGATCTTTTAGTGCCATGTTTTCTGAATAAAAGAATACACCCCACCACCATCTACGTCTTTAATTCCTCTCCACAAACAGGGGCATCTCAGTATGATTCCCAAACAAACGATGATTCCCCATCATCATAACTGCCCCAGACGGTGCTCTCCAGAATTGTTCAGGGACGGACTTGATTAGCTTTCATTCCAACGGCACATTTCTGCCGCTCCCATCAAAGTTCCCATAATGGAAAGTGCCAGCGGAATGGGAACGATGTGCTGTGGATGTAATTTGAGCAGGAGGGGATGGGGGCACCCTGCAGTTGGTCAATAGTGTCCTCTACCTCACCTGTTTCCATTGTCTGGGGCGTTCGATAAGACCAGGTTTGCTGCTGCACCTGGGCCGGGCCGGACCTGAATACCCGCTGTTGTTCTATGGCGTGAAACAGCGGACTCTGCCCCTCTGAACTCATTACCGCCGGTGCCACCATGGAGTATCCGGACCCCAGAGAGAGGGACAATTCTAAGATTTTGTTAAGGTGGGGGGTGTAACAGGGGCCATAAATCATACAGATGGGTCAACTTTATTAGTAGCCAATGATATGTTTTGAATCGGTGAGTGACAGGAGAGGTACCAATCAGCTTTGAGCTCTACACACCCTGATTTTGAGGCGACATGGGCATGAGGTGATGCTGGGGACGCTGTCGTCTGGGCCTGAGGTGGGTTGGTCACAGGAGCTTTGAATCCCTGAATCGCTTAAAAAGCTGTTTGCGTGGAAATTAAGGCACCTAAATGGACGGGGATGAAAGCCTCTCCGTATCGGCTACCGCTAAACACATAAAAATAACTCTGGTAGACATTACGCTCGTCCCACAAGCCCCCGCGTCCGTGTGGGCTGAGCAGACGAGAACGAGAGCATCTGTCCGGGCAGATAATATCCTGAATGGCTTTCTGTTTACTCGCAGGCATGCGCCATTCCCCGTGGAGAACGAAAAGTCCATTTGCGGCAGCACCGGAGCCCCGCACTCGGCTCAGAATGATGCGTGTCGTGCAGACGCAAGCCTCCCTGTCAGACAAACAGATTTCCGCGGCGCTAATGGCCCCGTTGAATCGCTTTCTTAACTAGATTTTGGCAAAGTGAGCCTGGCTGCTCTCCCCCTCCAATTGCTTTCCTGCTTCATGCTTTGTCACTCGGACGCACACACACTGAAACAATAGCCCTCCGCACCGGGGGCGTGATGTGATCAGAACCCATCTTGAGGGAGCAATTCTTCCTGATGACAGGAAGGTGGTGGCTTACTGAAGTAATCTCTGTCCTGGGTTAATAATAAATAATAAAATGCATGCATGTATTAACTTATTTATTCGAGAAATCTCTAATAATACACACATAGCCAGAATTGTGTTGTTTTTATTTATTTGGCAGATTTGGCCAAACCCAGACCTAAATTGCTTGAAATATCTGACTCCAATCTCTCTTTTCAAAATGTCATTGGCCTTCATTGTTTAAAACAATTTTTCCCTAAACATATGGTGATGTAACAGGTGCATGATATTTTAAAATGAGATCTCTGGCGATCATTTGGAGTGAATTGCTCCATCCATTTCGGACACGTTGTTCGACATATCTGTGTTAACGGTGAAATGTGGCATTAGGTAAGACATGTAAGTGATTGAAATGTTTTCCTACGAACAGAGAACCACGATAACACACAGCATGTGTGACATCATTGCTGGTAAATTACCAAACACAAAAATCCCTCCTTAGAAAATCTGGGGGGTTGATTAACATATTAAAAAGCCCTCACATCCAGCCGAAAACAGGGGATTCGCTGTCGGCAGGCTGCTCATGCCGCATGCAGGAAATGCAGGGAATGCAGGAAATGCAGGGAATGCAGGGAATGCAGGGAATGCAGGGAATGCAGGGAAAGCTGCAAGCAGAACACTATATTTCTATAGATATAAATGCCAAAAAAACTATTTGGCTGGGCTACTTTTATTTCATTTGTGTCTTTTATCTTTTAGGCTAGAGAGTAAAAGAAAATGCACGTTCTTTTATTTTAAAACCTTCCATCCATCCATCCATCCATCCATCCATCCATCCATCCATCCATTAATTTTCCATACCTTCTTGTCCTATACAAGGTTGTGGGGTCTGCAGCCTGTCCCGGAAGCTGCGGGCGAAAGGCTGGGAATAACCCACCGGAAATCATTACTCATCAATAACCAGCCCATCACAGGGCACACACACCATTTATACCTACTGAAACCTGTGCAACTCCAGTTCACCTCATATGTTATTGTTTTGCTGGGGGAAACCGAAGAACCCAGAGGAAATCCCATGATGCCATGCAGAGATCATGCAAACACACACAGAGCCATGGCGGAGACCCAAACCCTGGTCCCAGAGGTGTGCGGTAGCAGAATCTTTAAAACCTATAGTCTGGAATAGAGTTCTCATAGCATATCTCAGCTGACGAGTATATTCAGGCAGTTTCTTGGATAGGCCGGACACACTGGGGATGTCCCCAACCTGCAGAATGTGGCTGTCCTCGAATGACAGCTGATACACCCCTCTCCCATGATTATCAGCCAGGCTTCTGCTATATCGTCATCTTAGTTCAGCAAGTTCTTCGACATGCTGCAGCGGTGACTCCCGATTCCTCGCGTCTGACAGCATGTAACAGTTACAGCACGGTGACAAGAGCTGGGAAATTCTTCACGAAGTATTATAAAGAAATCTAGCTTGATGCAGTGGGTCCTGCAGACTGCTGTCAAACTTTAACTTTTGCTGTCTACAGCCCCAGCACTCTAATGTCTATAGTTAGTTGTGCTGTACAATTGCTGACTTAAAACTGCAGTGTTTCACATTCCGGATAGTAGCTCAGGAAATAGGCTCGGCTGAATCATTCTAGCCAGTTATTCTAAATTTTACTATGCAATTCTGTTAAGAATTTATTATGTTTATTTCATTGCTTATGCTATTTTGATGGTGCACTATGAGATTAACTTCCATTATTACTATTAATAAGTTTATTTCTGGCAGACAGGATGTGGGGCAGTAGAAGCCTAGGGGGTGTAACCTTGGGGACGTGACCTTGGGGGTGTGACCTTGACTGCTGCCACCAGACCCGCCAGGTGAATACAGCCTTACTTCCTGTGAATACCCTTTTACGGGTAATTGCCTTTGTTATACAGAGTATTAAAGCCCAAGTGGACGCCTTGTATTTACTGTATTACCACTTTTCCAAACTTTGTCTGGGGGATGGGAGGGTGCTTGAGTCGTATTTCACTGCCAACCCAGGGGGCCACTCAAGTCATTTAGTTAGCTAGCGAGTCAGATTGTAGCTAGCTAGCCGGTTAGCAGAACACGCTGCTTCAGCGTCTACTAAGTAACGAACATTAGTTCAGTAAATATTTAATGTAGTGACTATTTTTGGCCAACAGGAGGGCCCACCACCATGCCTACCCCTATCCTACCGAATTTCTCCTGCTGTCCTTAGAGATGCTGTGGCCAGATGTCAGGCTTGATGGCACCGTAACACTTAGGCGATGGCATCTCCTAGCTGCGGGTGAAACCGTCGTACTGCAGGCTTTACTGGATTCACTTTCATATCTTGCGAGGCCGTCAGGAATGAACCAGTGCCGTCGGCTGGGCCGAGTTTCGAAAGGGTTGAAGTGAGAGAAAAAGCCATTACAGAAACACAAGTGACTCAGTCATTATTCCAATAACGTTCGGTAAAATTTGAAATAGTGTTCAGATGAGAATAACATCAATTAGAGACACGGGGGATGGATTCAAGATGAAGTCCCCCCATTTAATGAGAAAATCACAGTCCAAGACAGACACCTGCGAGAGTTTGCACACACTGGCAAAACCTTGGCTAAACCGTATCTCTTAGGAATGTTTATTCATACATTCTCGGGGGCAAGGAGACACTATTTTCTGCTTGAAGAAATAGGAACAGGTTCTAATAAGATGAATAAATTAAGTACGGTGCCTGGAAAATGATAGTGGTGCATAAAGGAACTTGCTTGGGAGGTGAGATTAAATACATTTTAACACCAGCCAGTGTCTTTGCGGCCCCACAGATGCAGCAGGAGATGCTGTAAACCCCCGACAGTTTTATAAGCATCAGTCCGTCTCCCAAGACCTGTAAAAAGAGGCCACCTCACAGATTAATGCCCCCTACAGGTAAACCGGCTCACCTGCACAGATAACTGACCCGAGACGGAGCAGTAAGGGTGGTCAGGCGCTTCCAGGCGTAGATGGTAAAGTTACCGCTGCTCACTGCTTCTGGGACATAAATTATTTCCACTTGCTGCTTATCCTGAGAGAAACTGGAGGTGCTGGAGGCCACGTGGATTCTGAGAGGCTTTATTAAAGTGCAAGTCGCCCCCCCCCCCCACAGTAGAGCCACAGGCCTGCCTGGTACCAGGGGCCGAAGCAGGAGCCGAAGGCCATGGTAGAGGGAAGCCCACGGCCGCAGTGCCCTGGGCTCCGGTTGGACGGAAACTGGACCCACATCAGGTGGGTGAAGTTGGCATGTGTTCACCAATGAATGTCCCAGGCGGAGGTGACAGGCCTATTTCGGCCCCTGCCTGGAGCAGCTGTCCATCTGACAAGGTGACTGTCCCTCACTTCCTAGCTAATTGCTTTAGCCAAATTTGTCGCAGCAGAGGTTCTGCCAGCTGCAGTTCCTCTTCAGTTAAAATCTTTATTTAGCTGCTTAAATAGCAATTATAGTTTTACACATTTGTATGGTTTTTTTAAGGCTGATGTGACTAATTATACAAAAGCTACAGCGAGCGATTACAAATTCAAAGCTTAATGTGACACGGTGGCTGTGTTCATCGCCACCCAAACCATGCATTTGTGAGGAGACCTGGGCTTTCGGGGCCCCCTGTTGTCCGTAAACAGTCACTACACTGGGGGGGACCCCAAATGACTTTTTGAGTACTGCCCCAGAACAAATCCATTCCTGATTTCACAAGCCTGTATCACGATACCCTGCTGCTCCATTCTACAAAAGAATCCATGTACACCACCCCGATGAATTTGGCAAGCGAGCGGTTAAACAGCCTCGGAAGGAGGTGGGGGGGATGAGTGGCCTGGGAATAAAACATCGTCTCCCCGCCTGTAATGCAGGAAAGCGACCTCTTTATTACTGAGGTTTTTTGTCCTGCCGAGAGGAGAGAAATATGTTTCTATCAAGCAAGGACCGATAAGCATTAGGGACGGCTGATTGGCCGAAGGAACAGGGGGAGGGGAAGTGGTAAAAGCGGTGGGTTAAATATTAAGCAGGACGGAAATGGAGCCCCTAGCCAGCCGGCGGCCCACGCTTATCTGGTCTGATCTGACTCTTTTTCCCTCTGTTGCTTCTCCTGCATAATTCTGGGATGTTCGCGCCGGATTCATTAAGGCTCCTGCTTCCGTGCGTCTGGCCTGGTCCGCGAGCGAGCTCTGCATGCCGATAGGCTGCTTCAAACAGCAGCTGCCGCGATCAATAGGCGAGGCGTCGTGAGCTGCAAGCTATTGTAGCGAAAGAGTGGGAGATGGAGGGAGGGGAGGAAAAGAAAACCGAGCGAGTATCTCTTAACTCGGCTGTTGTCAGATCGCCGGAGGTGAGGTGTGACGGGATTGTATTGAGTGGCTCGCCGATTGTGGATTAGAACTGATTAAAATACGTACCGTCCCTGAAGACTCTCATACAGACACACACCCTGCACTAGGTACTGGGTTTTCACGTTCCTTGCATGACCACCCAGGGCTGTGTCAAGGGCAGGGCCACAGGGGCACTGGGCCCAGCTGAAAGCTGATTGGCCAGTAGAATGCCTACTCCCCTGTCACTCACTGATTCAAAACACATCATTGGCCGCTCTGTACGAATTATGGTCCCTCTTATGCCTATAATTGCCCATGTGTATTAGTAGTGTGCTGGCCCTTGTAGAGGATCAGTCTGCGGTCAGGAAAATGGCCACACTTAAGGGACGAGGACAGACATGGATTCAGGTGGGACAGGATGCGGCTTTTGAGGTCACATACTTCATTGGTGAGTGACTGCTTTGCCATCACCGTCTGCCATGGACCCCAGTAAGGGAAGATGGGAAGAACATGTCAGACCAGCTGTGAGATTGAAGATT
>JABFEB020000008.1:18569378-18592130 GCA_019775895.2 Stomatorhinus ivindoensis
TGCCATCACCGTCTGCCATGGACCCCAGTAAGGGAAGATGGGAAGAACATGTCAGACCAGCTGTGAGATTGAAGATTTGTCCCCAGTCACATGACCTGACCGTCACCCCTGCCACCCTCATCACCTGACCTACACCCTCTCCTTTTTCTTACCACAATCACTTGTCAACCCGGGTTGCCTCCACCGAGCCCCGTTCCCATATTAAATCATCGGGAGATTACATTTCTGCAGTCATCTGTGACGGGTTAAGGTCCGAGGGCCTGCTGATTGGTGACATGGTGGAGGTGTGACAGGCATATCCTGGAGGTTCTTGGGAGTGACGGAACCGTGTTGAGCGGCCGCGCTGACGTGAGACGGGCGGCTGGAGTGAAGGGTGGGCAGAGGGGGGCGTTTTGGCTGCTTGTGCAGCGTCTGCTGCTTGTCGCTCCCTCACAGCCATGGGCGCAGGGCTGGTTCCATTTCCTCCCTCCTCGACCCTGTATGCAGCAGGCCGGCTGAGCACCGACACGGCCTGATAAACGCTCCATGTGGGCATCACACGGCTGCCTGTTTTTGCTCCTTCGTCCATTGGCGGCAACTGCGCCGCGGTGCCTTTGGGCCGGAGTTAATGTCACCGGCCGTCTCCATGACGGCATATGGTAGGCGTGCGCACATTCCTCTGCTGATCTGTCACAGAGGCGTGCAGCCCCATCTCCAACTGAGACCCATGTGACATGGAGCGAACACTGCCCCCTGCCCCCAGCGGTTTCCATCTCCATCTCCCTACGCCTCACTGCCAGCACCAAGAACAAACAGAATGTTCCGGATGTTGTTCACTTTGCTGCAGCACCGGCCCAGTGTTACATGTACTAATTAGAAACAATCACTGGCTGATTCTTCTTTCCGTTTGTTATCTTACTTTAAATAATAAATTCAGGCTGTGGGCTGGACTTCACATATTGGCATTTGAAGAATGTTGGGGTCTACGAAGTTTGCTGACAATTTAATTCCCCACGTCGGTTTGGCTCCATCTGCGGTATATATGGGCTTTTTTGTAAATATTGAATATAATGAATGGCTGCGTGACAGGGCTCTGCTGAAGTCCGTCTCCCACGGCCCACACTGCTCCATCCACCTTCTTGTATTTCAGTCCAACACAGAGTCGAACGCAGATCCTGTGGAGTGTTTCCGCACAACGCGGGGCCTGCTTCGTTCCATCTGCTCCGTGCACATACACACACACGCACGCACACACGCACACACGCATGGGCATAAACGTCACATGTGTCTATTAGCCAAGTCACGGAAGGAATGAAAATACAGCTATTAAAAGCTTTGAGGCAATATAAATTACTCAGTAGGCTTATGGCTCAGGCCTTATTTACAGCTGGACCCCTTGTCCCCCATCCCCATCCTGACAGAAGGTAATGGGTTCGCTTCCCACTGATCAGCCTGAGTCATACTGAATCTCGCTGCCACTCAATGTGTCGCTTCATATTGGCATGATGGAGTTTGAAAGCAGCCATTTTGCCATTTTTTATGGAGCGACTGTCAGGCTTATGCGATGTCAACTTCAGCTAAAATTCGGTAGCCAAATTTAAAGGCGAACACACATTTGCAAGACAAGGAGCTGTAATGCGATGAAATATCTCTGAGCAGGATTTTCTGGGGGAAAGGTAGAAGCGGTCGAAGCCCTTGTGGCCCCTTCTGCCAGCTTCACCTCCGGGGGTTACTAAGTAAGCGCCCCTCAGAAGATGGTGCCCTAGGCGACCACCTATGGCACATATAGCATGGACCAGCACTGGCATCAAATCAGAAATTAACTTCTTGGACACCCTGATAACATTATGTTGTGACATCTGAAGATGCTGAAAAGATGAAACACACACAGACACACACCGACATGCACAGGCTCAATATTGCTTAATACCATGAGCTTCATCAACCGACTTCACTTCAAAGCCGTTCTCTAGTGGACGCTCATTATCCAAAGCAGCTTATTGTAATACTGTAAGCATCTGAAATTGAAATAAAACATTATTATGTTGGTCATTTGTCATTGTTCTGGATATAATAACTGTATAGTATTATGTTAATGACGAAGCTCAGGAAATTAAAAATAGATATTCACTGTGTAAGAATCACCGTAGGCCAACTGGGGCCCAAACAAATCTTATGGGGGGGCAACAGTGAGCCATCCTGGAGTCAGGGAAAGGACAGGACGGAATAGGAACGCTGTTGAGTAAGAATGATGTGCAGTGCACGTGTAACCGACTGTGTGAACTCATCATGTGACTTAGCCTCACCCATAGTGTCCACTTAATACGTCTCATACCAACAGCATATTTCCTCTTTATAACATCATCTCGCAACAAAAATCTTGACTAACACATTGAACATTAAGTCTGTCTGTTTTCTACACAGTGAATACATTTAAGAAGGGAAAAAAGATTTTTCCACTAGGAGGCAGTGTTGCAGTTTAGTTTTACCTGCACTAAAATGGCGAGTGACGGCTGGTGCTATGAAGCCCTTGCACGATTCCATATTTCCCAGCGAATATGTGCCGTACGTTTCCCTGAAAGAAAATGCCCTTTGTGTTCTTTAACAACCCGGGGAAACAGAAATAAATTATAAGCGAAGACGACTATAAGAATATAATTGCCGCAGTGTCTACACCAACATGCTCTGTGGCAAAATATGAACATAAAAATCCACACATTATATATCTGGGTACAAGACACTGCTTCGAGCTTTTAAAGTGAGCGATTGTCAGGTAATTATTGCACGGTATGGTCACAGACTGGGAGACCAAGTAGGGTATGTACTGAAGCGTTAATTGTGGCCTTGTACAGTGGGAGGCATCCTGCCAACGTCTCATGTATTGGCTTGGAGCTTTAGCTAAACATGGGCGAACTGAGCCATGACACCGGATGGGATTTACTCTATGCTTTTCTGCAGCGACGTGTATTAAAGCACGTAATGGCCCGCTCAATCACCTCCTAATAACGACGCACTTAATCACCGGGACGCCTGACAGCAACCACCGCGGAAACAGCTCGCAACGGGAACGCGTTTTAATACCAAGGTTATCCTGCTAATTGAGGACTTGATCTGCATTCTGGTCCCATGTTTGTTTGCATCTTTTTTAGACGCATCTAAATGACGTTTAGGTCACCAAACATCCGATGGCATGCAAGGCCTCTCTTGCATTTCCAGGCCTCACTAAAGATAACTGGTTTTAGGAAATTTCATTTCGGAAATTTGGCTAAATAAGGAAATCTGTGTCTGTTCATCACCTGTGTGAACGAGGCACAACTATTGTGTCATAATCATGTCTTGTCAAGTAGGCCTGTCATGTCATCCATATACAGGTATATGGTAGCATCGAAAAACGTTTCCCCAGGACTACAACGCAACATAGAACAGCATCAACACCAGATTTTTACAATACATTAAAGGGCAAAACCTCAGGTTAAAGTTATAAAAAGTTTTATGCAAGAATACGTGTGAAGTCTTTGTTTCTCACATGCATCTGTCATCGGCCCTTATTCTCGGGGTAGGTGACATCTCAGCTTCCAGGGAAAATCTTTGGTTGGCCTTCCTTTAAACAGTTTGTGGTCAGACCTGCAGCTGCGCAGCCCCCTAAGCCCTATTTGGGCCCCTAATAGAGGAGCCCATTTATGGGCATTAATCGAATTGTATTCTGAAGCCTACATGTATCAGACCTGGAAAAGTTCCACTGATATGAATTTCGCTGCTTTTAGTTTCTGGCAATTTAGCTGATGCATTTTACTGTGACCACTAATGCTATTTCTACTCTAGTTTTTCAACAATAATAGACAAAGCCTCTTGTTGGAGGACATTAGCTGCACTGCTAATGTTCCAAATGTGCTTGATTTTTTTTAAGTTGACGTAATTCGTCCACATCATCCCTCACCTGTGTAAGCACAGTACATGATTATTATGATGGAAAATCCCTGACATGCTTTCAGACAGCTTTTTCAGCAGTGAACGATGTCAATGTGCAGTTGATTTAAAAAGCCGTGTCATCCTGTGTGTGATTGCTATGGGTACCTATGGCCCAGGCTCGACACACAACGCGACGTCCTTGTCCGCAGGCATAGGCTTCAGTTTTTTTTTCTGTCAAAGCTTGCAGTGAATTGTTGTCTGAGGTAAATCATAACTTCATGCTGAGTTTAGGCAGTTTTGGCACTGACATTTGCAACCGAAAGCTAATTAAATTACACATGAAATTATGTATTGAATTAGAACATCGAGCACACAGGCAGACAGAGAGATATGTAAATATTCAGCTTAAGGGTTTGTGAATAGGAGTGAGGTAGGGCTCCAGAGGCAGGAAATATCACTCTACAAAGAATGAAGTACAACTGAGCTTTTCCAAAAGGAATAAAATACTGGTCCAAACTAAAGTATTTATGGTCTTTTTAACAAATACAAAACACAAAAGCTGTTTGAATCTTGCTTGCACTGCTTTTAATATGGGTACATTTTCTGGAAATTGTCCCAGAACAGATACAAGAAATATCTAATCAAACTGATTGCAGCAAGAATTCCTGCCTGTATATGGAAATATTGGCATAAATGATAACATTCTGAATAAATGATTAAAAGTAATCCTTTACTTTACAAGCAAACATACTGTAGTACATACTGCAGTACATACTGTTTATATGTTATTGCTGAGCACAATAGAAATTAGTATAGCTGTGTGCCAATGACTGTAGTGTTTTCTGCAGGTCGCTTGATGGGAATTATGACATCACAACGAACGTGTCAAGGTCACAATAAAGCAGGACGTCTGCTAGCTCTAGAGCTAAAGCACTAAAGAACTCTGTAGAGAAATGTTTGTACGGGAATTGTATTAAAAACTCTTCAAAAGCTACATTAACCGCAATAATGCTGAAAAATGCCAAGAATACTTTGGAGAGAAGGTGAGGCAGAGAATCTGCCATAAAACAATATCCAAAGCCAAAGTCTCGAAGTAAACAGCATGTGTGTATGACTGCTGGAGAGGGCAATAAGCGATAACCCATTAGAGACGAATAGAAATGACGGAATATGAATTTTAGATGTCGGCGCTGTTTGTTGGAGTCATTGGAACCACGAGAGAGGGACCTCTCAGGAAGAGTTAGTGTGCGGCCTCGACAACCTCTGCTCATCTCTCCATTGGGAGCGTAGGGATGATGGACAGCGGCGGCCAATCGCGACGAGTCCCCGACCATCTCAACAGCATCCTCAGATTCCGGTGTCTGTCATGAATCATACTGCCTGAGGTGGAAAGGGGGGGGGGGGGGGGGCATAATTAACCATTTCATGACCTGTTCTTTGATTTATCTGGGATACGGGACGGGCCAATTTAAAAATATAAAGCTATAAGTCACGGAGGCTGCCGCGCACGGCTGGGTGAGAGCTTCCGGGCTCCGCCATGCCGGTGTTAATCAAGTGGTCATTAAGGGGGGCCGAGCAAAGGAAGTGCTTAGACTCTGCGCATTTCATCCGACAGCGGTCAGCCGCATCGATCCCGCATGATACATCATCGCGATCTTCGGCGTATCGCGCGCTGGCTCTCGCAAGACAATGCCATTCCTGGCCCCTGTTGTGAAAACCTTTTTCAATTGACTCTGAAGCCATTAGTTTCTGGCTCTGCGGTTTAGGCAAAGTAAGTGTTTTATGATTTTGTGTTTTATTACAGTTACTTTATTAAGGAGCTCACAGACGTGTTTTTTAATGAAGTGCCAGGAATGTGCATGGGGCGGGGGTGAAATTGGAGCGTGTGCATTTTTTAATGAGCAAATCACACCCTGATGCACCGACGGCGTCCTCTGTCTCCCCTGTTTGTTCTTTGGACAGAAGGTGGGCTAAATAACCAATAAAACGTGCATAACAAACTGATTTAGCGCTCCACTAAATTGCTACCGAGGCTGACTAATTTGGTGATAGTTCTTATCTTATTTTCTGGCAGTTTCTAAAAGTCAAATGAGTCCTTCGGTAAATCGTCTTGCCTGTTGTTTCAGGGTCAGTGGTGCCTGTCTAAAAGGTGAATGGCTTCACTCTTGCCGAAGCATTCTGACAAAACGTGATTAGCCACACTAATTAGGCAAAACCCACGTCGACATGGGACATACACATGGGCGGGGCCAGTGGCCCCACCTGAAAGCTGATTGGCCCTGGAAGTGCTCCATCTTCTGTCACTTGCCGAATCAAAACATATTGTTGGTTAATGATTATATTGACCCCTCTGTATGAATTATGAACTCTCTTACACCCCCAACTTGAAAAAAATCCTGGAAACGCCCCAGCGGATCTTCAGCCTTTATCGTAGCGTGCGGCTAAATGGACTCCAGCAGCGACCGTGACTTGAATCCAAATATCGCGCGAGCAGCTTTCCTTACCAAGCCTGCAGCAGCAAACACCACAATGGCGACGCCCCTAAACAGAACTGCAAATCTTGGCCTAAACAGGCATGCCTTGGGGCTAGCCTTAACCGCGGCGGCTGAGCTCGTTCCCAAGAGTGCCTGCTGACTATTTATATGAGGCGCTGGAATCGTTTAATTAATGGCATGAGAGTGAATAATGGTATTTAACTTGCAATTAAAGCATCCGGAATGTGAATCGTAACAAATAAAGCAAACAGAAAATAAACCGTAAATGGTACACCCAGAAGCCTTATGTGAAAATGATATAACTGGCAAATGGAAACAGGGGTTTCCGATGTTATGTGGTTTGCTGTAGTGGTGTGATCTGGTGCTAATGCAGACCATTGAGTATAAATGATACTGCATCACTGGCTGCTTTTCTGAAGAAGGCCATGAGCCACTGGGGTTGAGAAGAGGTCTGTGAAGCCTTTCCGCCGAGGTTGCCATCACCGTGGCCCGTTCCACACCGGGCGCTCTAATACGCCTCACGCAGAAGGAGTCGACAATTTGAGGTGTGAGCTCAGCTTCGTAAGTGAAGATGAAAGGCGTGCTGGTGGTTCTCCCGTTCTGTGGCCGCCGGAAACCCAGAGCTGGGAGGCGGAGATTCGCCCCTCCGATGCAAACTATATGTTTCTCACGCATGGAAAAAACACAGAAAGAAGAAACACAACCACCCTCATACTGTTCAGCCAGGGGCTGCGGCGACGGTGGCGCTAATGCGGCAGCCAGGGAGAAGTGGTCAGGGTGATGCAATGTGATCTTCTCCATTTATTCCGGGGGTGTGGGGACATCAGCGCTGGAGAGTCATTATGCTGTCATTACATAAAGAGGCAGGAGTCTGCGAGGCACCTGGTCTGAATGCAGACAGGTCTGTCACCCAGGGTACGGATGATGGAAAGTTGTGGATGCTGGGATTCTAATCATGCAGCCCTGGGAAGGAGCGTGATGGCGTGACATATTGCCGGCAGTACGTACCGAGACGGAACCGGGTGGAAACAGGCGGAACGTGTGACATGCCCCTGACGTTCCCGCTGTCGCATAGTTTGAGGTCTGTTTTGGGTCATTGACAGGATGTAATGCCAGACTGAAGCATGTTGATGTTTCACACTGTTATATAGGGAAAATGTGGCCGAACAGGGGGGGCACTTTCAATTGTCCATGCAGAAAAGGCAGATGATCAGTCAACCCCCCTCCCACCCCCATCGCCCCGCCCCACATCCATGCCATTACATGAATACTGTACATATATTTCTATTCTCATACATGATATATTGAGTATATTGTGCTTTTCTATGTCTACAGTATCTGTACTTGTCTATGCATATTGTATATGCTGTACTGCTGGCTGGGCTGCTGCTAAATCACATTTCACTATTTCTGTGCACAGTGACAATAAATGTTATAATCTTAGCTTATATTGTCTTAGTTTTATTTGTCACATACAAAGTTTTACTCGGTACAATGTGCAGTGAAATGTGTCAAAGTCAAGCTCCTGACTGTGAACAGAGGACATATGTATGGGAGGCAAGTCTAAAGAGACGAGCAATAAGGTATTCAAGAAATAAATCAAATAATAAGCATATCTTAAATAATATTTTAAATATCCGAAGACTGTAATTGGCAGTAAAGGGGCAGGCAGGGCCAGGCGTCTAATCTTATGTAGAGCACTTTTTTTGCCACATGTCCAACTTATCTATTTATTCATCGCCTCTGTTACAGACAGTGAAGAGGACAATGACAAAGATTCCCATTGCCATGAAAATGTCACGTGACGGGCGAGTAGGACCACTCACTGGAAACCGGAACAGGCCGCAGGTTGACAGGCGCTGTGGGTTTTTTGTGGGCTTCCAGGTCCAGAAGGCATCTGTGAAGGGTGCGTATTGCTTGGAGTCCTGCCTACTGCATGGCCATTTGGGACTGAAATGACTCTCGCGGTAATTAGAAGTGCATCACCCTGCGCTCCAGGGCCTCCTTTGGCCAGGCATACGTCGTCTCTGCTATAGGAGGCACATCGGGTCACATTTCCCTCCATTTTTCCTATAAACATTTTCAATCATTCTTCGCGTAAGCATTCTTCTGGAGCATTCTTCTGCAGCATTCTTCGAGAGTGCATTGTATCTGCGGCATAATCTCTGTAATGCGATTTAAATGGAATTACTTGATGGATTAAGGATTTTTGATCTGCTAGAACCCAGTGGAAAATGTTTTTTATTGTATTTTCCCCTCATCTTTTTGAGTTCCGGCCCTTTCTCCACACTCAGCCCAAAGCCAAAGTCAGCAAGGAGCCGCAATTCATTTGAATGCGTTAGCGTGCAGGACGGGGTTTGTTATTCTGACGAAAGCGGCCCTCACCTGAAATTGGACAGCCAGCATCTTCTCGGGGGGCAAATGACTGAGTAATACAGAGAATCCATTTGCTTTATGAAGGCTGCCTGGAGTTCGTCATGGAAACGGAGCCTCTCCGTGGCTGTGATGTCGACCCAAGTAACTCCCCGGTGCACGGACTGAGTTTTCCTTGAGCCATCACAAGTGCACTGACGCCCCGGCGACCCTCAGTGGAGATTTCCCGCACCAGTCCATCGCCCCGGCACGTTGCCATAGAAACTCTTATCTGTATTCGGCAGGGAGCGTGCCTTCTGCTCTCTGCGGAGCTGTGTTTTTGTGTTGGATTCCATATGGGATTTCGTGAGGCTAGATCTGTGTGCGTGTTTCACTGGATACATCAGCATTTATCACCATATATGAAGCAATGACTCTGGGTACAGAATTGCATCTCCTTGATTAATTATTTATTAATGATGATTTCTTAGTATAAACATTAATTTGAAGAGCCTTGTAATTTAAAAATTGTACACTTTAATTTGTAAACAGTTGAACGTCTCTTGAAGGCGATGGGTTAAACACCAATAGGTAGAACAACAGGCTACTTTTGGATTCCCTGTCCTATTTTGGCCTATATCTCCTTACCTAAACAGCTGGACACGAGTGTCTGTCTTCTCCTGGATCGTTGGGAGGGACAGATTCATTTTGCAGGAACCCATCTGGAGTTTCAAAATGGTTGGAATAAATCGATTTGCAAAGCTTGGGAAAGAGACACACCCCGAGGGGACAGGCTGGACAGGAGAACCGGCACAATTTCAATGATATTAGAATCATCTCATACTGAATGAAACTATTTATTAATTGCATTTAAAAATAAAAATTTTATTAATGGGTGGGGGAAAAAACTAAGTCTAATTTAATCGGTCAGACCATTTTATCTGCTATATATTCTATGCCAATAACACATATAGAATTGAATTGATTTCTTACCCAAGAGGTGCAGACCCAAACTGCTGAACTAAGCAATTATATTTATTAGATGATGATAACAAAGTCATTTTGATATGTTGTGATGCGAGTTGTTAAAATGTCCGGTAAAATGAGATATAGTTCTATTGTAGTGAAGTGCCAATAAAAGCTGAATAATGAAAACTTAGCTTTTTAATATAGCTTGTAAAAAGTATGAAAATTAATCGACGCCATGTATTGCGTCTGCTGCTTTAACTGCATTTACCCTCATATAGGCGAATATATCTTAGACTCCATCAGCCATTGTGTCATATGCCCAGTGTCAGGCGATGACAGTGGCTGATGTATCAGTTAAGCCTAAAATTAGTCCTTCGGCTGAAATTTATCACGCTAACAGAGCTTAGAATGGGCCAACACTGTTTCATTCAGATCTATGTGGCAGCAGACCTCCTTAAGCTAACTATATTTTGGTTAAGGGAACTGAACACAGGATACTGCTTTGATTGTTAAAGGTAGCAGTGCAGCCTCTGCAAGGTTGTGGGTTTGAGTCCCGCCTCATGTCTTTAGGCGTGACATTTAAACATCCTCACTGTGTTTACCAGGATCTGCATCAGGTCCTCTGATTTCATTTGGCCCACTAACTAAATGCCAGTAGGTGAATTACTGCCTTTGATCAGCCATTACAGTGTGTGTGTCCTGTGATGAAGAGGTGATGTGTCCAGCGTTTCTTTTTAAACCCATTTTTACAGCTTTTTACACATTTTCTCACGATATCCATGGGTGTACTGGGGCACCGGGTGACACATTGTATAAGGGTGTCTACCTTTGGCGGAGCCTGATAACAGACATTTCTGATGTCATCTGAAAGGCTGCCTAAGACATCCTGTTTCCACGCGCAGTCTTCAGCAAAATTTCAACTGAACCCCCTCCTGGAGACTCTTGGCCCCTGTGCACTGCTTTCTGCACCAAGTTTCACAAAGAATTTATCCCTCTGAAATACCTACTGCTTTGCACAAGTCTCTAGGTATCTTCACCCCAATTCACAGCATCTGACAGCAATCCCTTGTCTTACAGCGGCTGTTACCCTCAGTTGCCGCCTTTCTTTTTTCAAATGAAAGCCTACGTTCTTCCTTATCCTTCTTTCAAGGATACAGAGGAAAACTCTATATAGAAGTAATCTTAGATTGCATAGTTGACCACATCCAAAAGAATGTTTATTACAAAAAGCCTTAAAAACAAAAAAATTTCAATAGGGAATATTAGAAAATGTAAAAAAAAAACAGAATAATTTGCTCCTAACATAAATCAGATGAGACACGGTACCATTTTTAGCTGCAGATGGGTTGAATTTTAAGTATATCGTGCTGCCTACCAACAGCAGAGTAATGGTTCTGATCTGTCACTTGAGTGAGATACATGCTAACAAAATTTTAAAATAATTAATACGGACAAGTTCAATTTTTATGGATTTTTCTGCTTTCCATGAAGGTCATAAGCGGTGAAGTGGAGAACGCACGGTTTTAATTGCTAATCATCGCAACCCTGAATCTTCTGCCTGTAAGATTGTTCTTTGCCGTCTCCGTAGCGATCAGCTGACTTGCATCCCTTAACAAACACCCTCCACTTTTACTGACAGCAGCGTTTTTTTTTTTAAATGTGCATTGGATGAAGTCCATTCATTTGTCTGTATGAAACTCCTCTCATTCTTATTTGCTTGTTAAGCGCACTTCTCTTCCTATTTTAATGGAGAAAGTAAAAGAGTTTTGTATGAAATGTCTATGTTATAGAGACACGCAGAGGGGCCATTTTGTTTTCAGTCTGTCACAGCTAAAGTGGCCCGTGACATTTATGGGACCAAGCTGCTAATGAAGCCCCTGACCCACAGCCACAGAACCCCACCCTTTTCCCTCCCAAGGATAGACTGTGCCTGTATTCCTCAGCAAAACTTTTATACACCCTTAATTATCATTAAGTTATGCTATCTGTAACAACACACACCTCCAGCACTGACTAGTGATAATGCTGGCTTTTAGTGTGAAGAAAGCTGTTAATTATGGTGATTTAGCAGACACTTTTACATCCAAAGCGAGGATCAGAGAGCAGGGTTAGACAGTGTCCCGCAAGCAATTTGGATTAAGGGCTTTATTCAAGGGCCCAACAGTGACATGGTTATTCTCTTGGACAGAGGATTCGAACCCATGACCTTCCACACATGTGTACAAATCGCCGTCCTGTTGGGGTACACAGCTTGCCTTCAAATTGTGTCGTGACGGGGGTGTCTATTGCGTGGGACTTCTTTTTTTATGGCAAACAATAAGGACACGTCAGACACAGAGCGAACCAAGTAAAATTAGAACCAGGGGAAATCAAAGTTTATGGATTAAGTGATATAATATACAGAGCAAGACACAGTAAACATGGCCAAAAGGTGTTTTTCCTTCGGGCTTCTTGTGAAAACAAGAAATCCTTTACCAAGCACAAAATACACAAGCACAAAATCAGAATCGTCACGCCCAAACAGAACCTGATGACGTCTTCGGTTGTAATAATGGTCCGGCTTATTCTGCGCTCTGTAAATATGCCATTTGACCTGTTCATCATGTGCTACTGCTACTCCGAGAGGGGGTCTGCACTACAGCTGGGGCTGGTGGCTTTGCCAATGAGATTTTCCAGAGGACCTTTCCGCTTGTGTCCAAGGGCAACCTCAGCCGGCCGAAAATGTGTTGACTCCCGCCAAGCCGCCAATCATCAGCAATGTCTTTTTATTTTCCCATATCAAGACACCACACATATCTTAAGAGTATGATTGACCCATCCTCTAAAATATATTTATGGATGGCATGCTGCTTTACATTTTTAAATGACCCCCCCATTATTGATAAATCTGACAGAGAACACTTGATATGAATTGGGCCCCCATATTGGAGACTGAAGACTATTGGAAACTAGACTTCAGCTCACATTAACTCAGATGATTCCATTACATTGCTTTGGCAGTATCAACAGGAGTAACTATGTTGTTCATGCCGCTGGAATAATAGGTGGCGTGGTTGATAAATTAACAAGCAATCCTACTTGGAAATGGCAACCAATGCTCGCTGAGCAGTGAAGTTGTTGGCAACAACATGTCTTGGAGAATTTAGAGATTATAGGGATTTAAAAAATCCCATGAAGCCAATATATGCACAAGACAGAACAATAAGCTCTCTTTAACACTTGACTTTGACCCAGTCCACCAGATTTGCTGAGAATAATGAAAAGGCAGCAATGAATCTATAGCATTTCCATGCGTCTTGCACCTGTTACAAAATGTAAAACGTACAATGCTAATGACTATGCATATATTTGAATGCCACTAGTGTCATAAAATAATGTGGCTTCCTGCTTTAGTTATAACACATATTCCATTTGGTTTAAAGCTATGTGGTCAAGATTGAAAGATGACTCAGAATTTTTAATACAAATCTGAATTTCATTTTAAAATAAAATTTGAATCACTAGATATGCCCCACCGCTGTTTATCCTTTTTGCTGGTGTTTGCATCCCATCATCAGTTAGCATTCAGGACTGGTAGCAGCCTAAGGTGCAAAACGGCATTCAAGCAAGACGTCTTCCTATTTTCTCATGCTCCTTTTGTTAGAGTTTCTTTATTTTCGATTAAACATACAATGTCTATGGAAAACAACGGGTGGAACCTCTGGCGATTGTTTTCGGTGGTCTGTGGGAGGCTTAGTCGCTTGAGAAACAAAAATCACATGACACGTGGTCTGCACGGCAAAGATTTTTTTTTGTACAGTTTTCCCCCTTCACTGGAATAAAACAAATACAAAACAAAAGTGACTTCCTGAACAGAAAAGCAGAAAGCACTCCTGATGGTCAAGACAATAAAGAGAAAAACAATATTAATATGTTGATGCGTTTCCCATTTCTTACTTTGGCCTGAATTAGTCTCAAAAAAGCACAATAAATTCACAGATACGGGGTGTTTCTCAGTAGTAAGGGTGCAAAGACCGTATTTGTGTTCTTGGCATGATTAGTCTCGTCAAGAATGAACTTGGGGGGCAATGAACCATTGGATTGGTGTTTTTCGACGAGGATGCAACCAATGTGTCCTCGATATTTGGTGCGGAGCAAAAACGATATCTGGGGATTTTTACTGTCCTCTGTACTTCAGTTTTTGAATATTGGTACTAGTCTTAAGCAATGGAAGATGATGCAAACCGGGTACGTAAGAACACAAGTACGGCCTGATATGCATTTTGAGAAACACCCAAAGATTCTGAAACAAGGAATGGAGTCTGTCACCTGACTCGTCCTCCAGTGACAGACAGTGACCCCGCCTCCCCTGTCCTCCCCAGCATGATCATTTAATTGACTTATGTCTACTTATGTTTGATTACTAGCATATTAGCATATCTACGCTAGCAATTTTTGAAAATGAGAACGCATGAAAAACAAGGTTGAAGAAGCATTAAATTCGTGCCTAGATTCTATAGTCTCGTTACACGTACAGAGAGATTCTTGAAGGTGCTTTGAAATGGATGCCGCTCCTTATATTCCTGTGGCAGCAATTCTAATGCCTTGTCAGGGAACACTAATGAGCCGGCGACACATTTAATGGTATTGTAAATATCAAGACTAACTAGTTTCCAATGGTGAGCTAATCGCTTCATTAAAGGCTAGGAGATTTCAGCTAATCAAAGTACGGAAACGCTTCGTATCAGCCGTTCTTGTGGTTTTTTTTTAATGCTGCCTCACGTGCATTAGTGCCTTGCTGAGTTCCGATCTGTCGTTACCACACACGTCACGCAATTAGCCCGCTAGTCGTCATGCTTATTTAATGACCCTGGGAGGAACCCTGCAGGGGATTAAGTTCTCGCTAAATGGAGTGTGAGAGGTTGTGGGTCGACCTTGTAAATGGTGCTTTTTAAAAATGCCATTTTTATAAATAAAATAAGCACACGAGGTTTTTAGTTTACCAAGTGGAAACTGGAACCAGAAATCCTTTGTTTACTAGTCCATGTTGTTGATCCCTAGACTACCTACTGTACCAAGAGCTTCATATTATCATTTTCTCCCACCTCATCTACATATAAGTGTTATGCTCTGCTAATGATGATTTTTTTCCGTTTAGTATTTCTTGGTGTTCAATCTACCAAGCTGGATGCTACATGGTGGATCACATCCTTAAACACTGTGCAGCCTGCTGGGATATTTATGGGAACAGTGGGCTTAATTACAGACCTTAATACCGTTCCCTTCACGGAACGCGAGCTTCCAAACTTTAGTCACGCATTCAGTTCTACTGACTCCACATATCTCAGATAAGCTGCCTTGTTTCAAGATTTAATTTTATTTGTATTGTTGAACTATGAACTGATCTAAAGTCAGATACTCCTTAAGATTAGATACAGCACATAAAAATGGGATGATGGCAAACCTGATCTCAGTCTAACTACCACGGTCGTCATATTGGGACACATTCCGAGGGCTCTCTGGGCCCAGAGGTCGTCAATGCCAGGGTTGGTTGTAGCATTGCCTGTCCTTGGATCTTACATGCTTTTACTAAGAGGGTTCGGGTTCCCTTTCAGTTTGTCAGTCCTTGACGTAGGGAGACGGCTGGAAATAAAGGAGGAGCCGACTTTGGCACCACGGATGGGTCACTTTGTAATCCCAGCATGCCTGGAGCATCTCTGCCTCATTACAGATGTCTTGATGGTGTCCCCCTGGATCCTCGGGGCGTTCCCTCCCCAGGCAGTATGCTTTAGACCTCCCACTAGGGGAGTATAATAGGATAAATGGCAGCCTTAAGTAGTACATTAGGCTAGAGTCCAGCAATGGGACCGGGATGGGATTCCTCCCCTCAGCACCTCGACCTCCTTTCTGTCCGGATAATGGGGCTCCGCGGGGGCCCCGTCATTCAGCTGGGCCCCGGCCGTAACTCACCAGACCGGAGCGTCTCACACACATGCCTGCAGGGAGCGAGGGTCGCTGCGATTCGATATCACACACCAGCTACGAAGAAGGACTTTAAAACACTCTCAAAATGAATCACGTTCCTAAACTAAGCAGTGAATAAGAAAGCAGTGCTAGATATGAGCTTGGAAATGGCAGATATTTACTGTGCCATTGACCATGAACACGATCCCATCACAGTGACAGTGGACCCCAGCTTCCCAGCCCTTTGTTATAGAAGGTTCCGGTCAGGTGGAACAGCAATGTTGAGCCACCAGCACACAGACGAGCCGTATTTCCTATTTCAGACATTCCTCTGATAATTTTACATTTATTTCAAATACTTATATTTCATGTAGCCATACTAGCCCTGTAGCGCCTTGTTATATTTAGACATCCAAGCAGTGTGTTATTGTCCTCATTATTCTACATTTGTGGCTGCCTTTGTTTTATTATGTGCTGTCCAATCCTGTTATATGTTACATCTTACTGACTGGATGAGCAAGTAAGAATTCCTACGTACTGATTTGCAAAAGGCAAATAAAGAACCTTGACTTTTAAAAAATATACATCTAATGATTTTGATTCGGATTCATACAAAACAACACACATCAATCGTGTGCACCAATCACAAAGTCACAGCAAATACAGAACAGAACAGAACGTCTCGCTCCCAAAGACAAATGGCTGAGTACACAGATATCACATAAGTCTGTATCACATAAACCCTCTTGTAAGAATAGTATGGATGTCTAACCCAATGTACGACATGAAAGGCTCCCATGTTTTGTGAAATAGATCCTCTTTGCAATGTACCGTGCATGCCAAGCTATTGAAGTGCGACCTTATGCCAATATGTTTCAGACAGAGCTTTGTATGTTAGCCAGTTTAAAATAATTAATTTCCTTGCACAAAATGTTACCATTATACAGTTTCCCTTTACATTTATCAGCAACAGAGCCAATCGGCACCCTGAGTAACATGCACAGTGGATAACACTCTCAAACTCCAGTGAACTCAGCATATAGATGCAGTTTTCACAGCTTACACAGACCTTGGTCCTTCAAATGAAAATCTGGGTCTATTTAACATCCAGGTCTCTTCTCAGAAGGTGAGAGACGGCGCACAACGGACATGAATAAACTGCATATCTATCATAAAATCAGTGCGGGGACACTGTAATGAAATAATCCAGGGGGGCTGAACAAACTTCATTCATGTTCTCTTAGGGCTGATAGACTGAGGGTTGTGTATTCACACTCTCTGTCATTCATGGCTACCCCCACAATAAAACTCAATTTAATAAGAAAACCAATTTCGTTTTAACACTACAAGTGAACCAGGCTGAACCCAAGGACCCAAGTAAAACTGTAAGTTACTATTTATATGTATATAATCAGCATTTTCCTCTCTAGCCGCACCTGATATTACTTGTTTGGGCAATTGCAACCGCCTTGGCTGATAGCCCTTGGCTTTACACAGAGAGTTCTGGGCTACCCACCTCAATTTGCTCCAGTGCCACCGGTGTGCGGCGCTAACAAACAGGAATGCTGTATACCCGTCACCGTTCTTCCTCTTCCTCCGGACCATCCGGCTGCCTGCCGTGAAAGGCTCTCGTGTGCTGCCTGCCACTTGGGATCAGACAGAAACCCGCAACGGAGAGATGCTCACGGAAATCAGCCATATATTGTTCATTGTTTACGGGATGCTTTGTGGAATGTATTTGCAGTGCAGGATTAAAAAACAGATTCCTTTAAAAATCATGTGACTCCAAATTGCGACGCTGTTGATTGGCTCCTGTCCACTTTATACGACTATTTCATTCAAATAAACACCATTCACTCCTATCTACTATTTGACACTGTTCAACACTGTCCCAAACTGTCATTCCCAATTATTTCTTAGAGGAGTTAACCACTGCCCACCGTGTCCTGTTTCTGCCCGGTACTCTTCAGCGAGGTTTGACGCTCGCTGCTGCACTTGCACATCACACAGTGTTGCTACAGCCTACCACTGCTGAATGATGGGGCTGCACACGAATCATTAAACTCATCTGAATGCATAACTTGCTTTTGCTTGAACTAAATCTGAAAGAAATCCAATGCAACTGTGAAGTAAAAAAAAAAGTGTTTCTCTGAAAATGCATGCTACAAATAATGTTTACCAATTGCTTTTCTGTCCAGATCCATAATTTTGTAAACAGAATTACAAACAAGAAAATGATGCTAAAAAAATCACATTTCATTGATTTGGAAGGTTATCACTAACTATTCTGTATTACTGAATATTACATTACGGAACCAGCATATGCATTAGTATAACAATGTGAGCAGTTTTTAAAGCAACTTTCTTGATTTTATATTAGCATTGTTAACACTTAATAAATTCCATGATCCAGAGACTTGTATACAGAACATAAAATTGGGTGTATGGATAATTTGACTTTATGCATGAATTATCTTCTAGTTAAAGTAGGAAATTACTGGGCTTGAGTCTTTGGTTATTATTCTCAAAACCGTTGCTAAGATTCCAGGACATTAAACACAACAAGGTTAGAGAAGCTGGGGAAAATGTTGCAGGAGATACTAAATCCGATTTGAAAGGTTCCTCCAGCAGAGCGTGCACCTGTTGCTGGCAAGCTGCCCCACCTATGACCCACCTTTCAAACACACCTTCTGTCAAAAACACCTTCTGTCACTGGACCTCAGAGATAAATATGGCGGTGATGCAGGTAGCATGTTTGTACTGGCCATAATACCTGTATTTGCTCAGGAACATGGCTGGTGATGCCAGATAGCAACGGATGCCTTTATTAGAGGAACCTTAACACCACGGTTATGAATTTGTGCAAAGTGAGTATATAGAGGCAGCAGGAACACAAATGCACTAAACAGTCTGACAAACATATCAGTGTCCTTTGCAAAGGAGGCTTCATTTTGGAATAAATTAACAAAATAAACCTGGAATGTCCAATTAGTTAAGGGTCTGATATCTGACACATGTATTCATCAGGCACTGGGCTGTCTAAATGAAATTTATTTTTCACCCAGACACAGGTCACAGGCTTGTGATTGCAATTAGTCACACACGTCTTGATTGCTATTGTGGAACAGCCAGCTTTCTGTTTAGTACTTCCAGCACCTTGACCTTGACTCTCCTGCCTTCTTTAATATTCAAGTCAAGTCAAGTGGATTTCATTGTAATACCTTCCCTGTAGCCAGTATACAGAATCGTGTAGAAGACCAAGAGCTTTAGACACATTATACATACCAGCAAAATATGTCGCAGATGGTAGCAAATAATGTAGCGGCAGTGCCGAAGCCCACGTGGAACCCTAGGCAACACCTGTGCCCCCCCCCCCCCCCAGCAAAAATGAAATTGAGCTAGTAGGTCAGCACCTGATCAGATGATGGGACCCTAGGCAGTCGCCCATGTTGCGTAATGGACTGACAAGCACTGTGCAGTAGCTAAGAAAGTTAGCATAAACAGAAAAGACTTAGTAAACTAAGTGGAGGGGGGTTTATTTTTATGGTCATTTGGCTGCGGCTGAGGTGTTTACAGTCTTCCCAGTTTGGCCGATTATCCATGTGACACACTTCAGGAATGGGAAGAGGCCAGGGTCACCATCAGAAGGCAAATTAATGGATACTTCAGAAAGTGATTTTGGGGTAAGCACTTGCTCATTGCCTCCCATTAGATTGTCATAAATAGCAGATAAAAAAAGAGATGAAAGTCACATGGCAAAATAACAGCATTTAATCTTTGAAATGTCAGACCTGAAATTAGAACGACGAAAATGATTTTTTGCGCGCGGCATCGCAAATCTCCTCTTCATCAAATTGCCCCCGAATTCGCTGACTTCCAGGAGAAATTGGTTTCTGCCTAGAGGAAGATAGTGTCACTCTGGAAGCTCGAGATTTTTTTTTTTGTCATGTGACCATGAGTTTTTGGAGGTTTCAGGTGGTTAACAAGTTCTTCTGGACGAGAACTTACTTTATTTTGCACTTTAGCTAACATGATTGCTATCGGTACAAGGTATTTTATTGGTGAGAGAAATGTGACTTTGAATTTGTTGTATAGCATACGATAATTTCACTCACCATGGATCTAAAAGGCTTGGTTGTCCCATCATTAAGTACAGCCTCGCCAGAACCCTCCCTCCCCACTCCCAGCACAGAATTTGCATTTGGCCCAGCCTTCGGTGAAATCACTGCAGCAAAACCACCATAAAGTGTGTAACTAATTCAAACAGCGGGTAAGATGAATGATCAGAAGTTCTGCACGAGACATCTTCCATTAGCAGGCTACCACACTACGGCCATCAACTGGAGGAGATGCTGAAATGTTACCAAATTACTGTGTATTTGGGCAAGTTTATTGGGTTTTATTTTTAAAAAGAGCAAAGTGCTGTTTGTATTATCCAGTTCTTATTCATTTTATAAGTTAACGAGCACTATTTGAGGGCAGAATTATTGAGTCGATGGAATGTATCTTCTTTGCGTTCCCAGATTAATGATTCAGTTGGAGCTAAATGCTCCTAGGGGGTGCTGTTCCTCCTTTCTGTGCCATTTTCCTCATGAAACCGATCAGCTGTCACAAAAATTTACTGTATCTCTCACAGATCGTAGATGCTGATGTGGACGAGGACCCTGGCTGAATCTAAGCTAATGCTCCTTTTATATCTCAGCTGCATGGAGATTGTTGAATGAGCCGAGGCTATTCGATGTACGTTGACCTGGTTTTATGAATCAGCAGAATCATCATCCATTTCCATGTGGCGAAATGGACTTCCTACAGCTTCGGAAACACCCACACGCGCTCAAATGGTGTGCTAAATGTGGTTCAAGTCTTTAGCAAAAATCCATCTCCTTTTTCCATCTCCAAGAGGGTGGCATCATTATCATAATCATCATCATCATCGCAGTGGGTTCAAGGAGTTCTGCTACATATATAGTCCCACTTTTTCCACTCCATAATTGGTCACCAAAGAGTAGGAGTACAAAGGGCACTGGGCCCAGATAAAAGCTGATTGGCCGTCAGAGTGCGCCCTCCCCTGTCACTCAGCGATTCAAAACATAGCTTTGGCTCGTGATAAGTTTGTTCTCTGTATAGGAATTACAGCCACTCTTCTGCCCCCCCCAATCTAAAAAACATCCTAGAACTGCCCCTACCTATGAGTTGGTATACCACTTCTTAAGATTTTTGTTTTTTAGTTCCTCTCCACAGGTGAAAGAACGCGGCAGCCAAGGGCAGCACAGCAGCCCGACTTTAAAGCTGAAAATGCCCCCCAGGTGACACAGTCGGCAGGTGGTTCCTGGGATCTGCAGGTGGGTGCGCTCCTGGCCACTGGAGCTGTGCTCGAGGCCAGGGGAGGCCGTGTGGGAGATGGGGGCTTGGCGGCCACTGAGGCGGGGGCACAGGGCCAGAAGTCGCGCCTTTGAAAGAGGGTGCGATATTGGAAGGAGGCCCATTTTCCCACCTGTCAGTTCCAGTCTTATCGCATTTTCAGTTCCCCCCCGAGAGGAGCGAACTTAACTGCTGCGTCCATCATAGGAAGTGGGGAAATAAGGATGCGTCCTGTAATTTATACAGAATGTGACGGTACAATGCACAGCACACGTCATTAGCTGCAGTTCACCGAAAACAAACCAAACAGTAATTAATTACAAGTACAAAAGGGATGGATGATGAAAGTTCAATCATCCAGTTGTGTTACGGGATATATTAGGCATTAAGCCGAGAGTAAATTGAACTTTTCCTGGGTTTTAAAACTTGACTCATAATCTTTAGCGTGCAAGAGGATAATTATTGCCATTGTTAATCATGCCGTTACACAATTACAGAAAATAAAACTGGTGCACCATGTAAATGGATTCCGACTATAAAAGAACGACAAGCAATCTTGTTTGTTTGTTATATGAAGGAGTCAAGGACAAAACACCTTTTAAAATAATTAAGAAAAAAAGTTATGTGACCCAAAGTTCTTCATCCGCTTGTATGATATATCACAGACTGTATCGTTTCACTGTTCAATGGGATTCAGATCCTGCTCCCAGGGCTAGTATCAACAAGATTATAATCTACATGCTCAGCAAATGTTCTATCCAACTTACATATTGCATCTTACGCTCTGGCCCATTAACACAGCTAGCTATTTGCTGAAACTGCTGAAGTCGAGTACCTTTCTTGAGGGTATAAGATTAGTTCTTCTCCAGGGATTTGAACCTGCAGAAGTATGAAGCTCCCCCAGCAGGAAAGCTGAAGGACAGTCGAAATGCGATGGATCGATACAGCAATCCATTAACCCTGGAGCATGTCCTTTGTAATACTGTAAAGATATTCTCCGGGGTAACAACGCATAAAGTCTCAGTCAGATGGCCATTGCCACTGGAATGAGAAGGGACTCATTCATTCTACTTCCGATTGTTTGGTTGTTTGGTTGACTTTAGGTCTCGTTTCGACCTTGCATCTGCTGTGAGCTGTAGCTGAATACAGCCTCTGTTTGAATGCTACCTTTTGGGAGGAAAAACTCAAAACTTGAAGAATGTTGAGCATATACTTCACTAGTTACGTCGACCTCAGTAGTGCTGAAGGTACAAGGTACAACAATGTCTCTCATTCAGATGTGATATCAGGCTTTTGCATTTATTTACTCTGCCAAAACCAAGAGAAATTCCTCATACTCACATATATTGATCTGGGATCAGCAAAAAACTTCCCTCATTAGCTTAACTCATACTGGTTCAGCTGATCCTAGGTCAGTGGCCAGGTGCTAGTTTTCTATAGATGTATGAATAAATTACTATCTTTAAAAACCTCACAGGCCACTGGTGGGTAAAGGCGTAAATGAATAAATGCGGATGAGCTTGATGTCTCCTGGGCTTTTCCGCACATCAGGAGGAAAACCGAACAGGGTTAGGGATCTCTGGTTAGGGGAAAGAGTGTCACTTGCAAGGGAAAGGGACTGCATTTATATAGCGCTTTCTTCCAAAGCGCTTTACAATAACGCCTCGCATTCACCCATACACTCACACACCGGTAGCAGAGGCTGCCATGCAAGGTGCCAACCTGCATACCGGGAGCAATTGGG
>JABFEB020000008.1:18595241-18607023 GCA_019775895.2 Stomatorhinus ivindoensis
ACAGGGTAACTGGAACACATTCTAACACAGAGTAACTGGAACACATTCTAACACAGAGTAACTGGAACACATTCTAACACAGAGTAACTGGAACACATTCTAAGACAGGGTAACTGGAACACATTCTAACACAGAGTAACTGGAACACATTCTAATGCAGAGTAACTGGAACACATTCTAACGTAGAGTAACTGGAACACATTCTAAGACAGGGTAACTGGAACACATTCTAAGACAGGGTAACTAGAACACATTCTAACACAGAGTAACTGAAACACATTCTAACACAGAGTAACTGGAACACATTCTAACAGAGTAACTGGAACATGTTCTAACACAGAATAACTTCTCACAGATTTTCTCCACGGTGATTATTTGCTGTATAATTACTGGAAGGGAATTGCACATTTCATATGTTTTATAAATATATATGCTTAATGTTTGTTTAAATGTGGAAACTGTGCAGTAGTGGCTAGGTACATTGTTGCAGTTCCTTAATGAAAAATAACAACCCATTTGAACTAAAACGGCTATGGTTGGGCTCTCAAATGATCGTGTTACACAACGCATTGTGGAGAACAATAGTAGGAGTAATTTGATGTGCTGTGTCACAAATGATGTCTCAGCTACTTCACGCTTGTATATGTACATTATACTTTAAGTACAGAATTATTCTGTTTTCCGTATTCAGTTTCGACGCAACCCGTCAAACAAGTATTAGAGAAACATATGGTTTGTAAACCAGTGTGTAACACTCATAATACATGTGATATACCGATATTTTGCCAGTAACCATTTATGCAATGCTGAGATGGAGAAGACCTCAGAACGCATGAGGAATGGCGTCACAGACGGGCAGGATGGTACTCCAATCCTTCACAGGGCACGCACACACACGCAAGGGCAATGCAGACACACAAATGCTCCTAATCCGCATGTCGTTGGAGTTCAGGATGATACAGAAGCAGGAATCCCATACAAACATGAAGAGAACATGCAGACATAAGTGGCACTTAGGAGGGAATTAAACCCATAAGCCTATGCGACACCCCAGGTTCTCCGTATTGCTCCTTAGCTAAGACTAATGCATAGATCATTAATAGAGTATGTTAAAACAAATACCTAAATTGTTATTGCACCCCGTCTATTTGATGACATAATGGATCGATGGATTAGTTGTACAAATGGTGTTTGGGGACAGACAAATTATGCTTGTGCTCTTTGTTGGTAAATTGCTGTCTTATTTATGGATCAGTTCCCTTGCTGTTTCCAGCCACAAATTGTCAGACATTTTTCACGTAACAGGCATCTTTGAAAATAAATGAAACAAATTATTTGCCATTGAATGGATGTAAGCTATAGGCATGTTCATGCTCACATTGCACTCAGATCTCAGATTCCAAAATGTTTTAAGGTGCAATTAACTTGTGAATTCTTTGTCAAGTAATCCGTTTGCTAATATTTTATGTAAGGGACATTCAGCAAAGAATATATTGTTTCACATTTTTGGCAGTATTTAATTAAAAGGAGATGAGGAACGCTAACATAATGGGTTTCCCATAGATTATGAAATAGGTTCTAGTAAAGGGTGATCCTTCTTACAGGGTGTAACAAGGACCCTGGACAAAACCTGCCACCACTGACAAGCGATTATATTAATCCATCGGATTGTTTAATTGTTTTACTGCTGCTTTTCTAATTAGGATGCTTTGACTAGTCCCACACTGATAAAACGTGTGGCCCTGTTACAAACCAAAGGATTACGGCTCTTGGAATTCTCTTTCAATTAACTCCTGTCACTCTCGTTGCCATGGCAGCAATCACTCAGTGGCCCAGAGGGGCTTGTGGGAAAGGACATGATAGGAAATACCGTGCAGAGCAGAGCTCTAGCTGTGTGCGTGCGGCCCACGTTTTGAAGTGTTTGTCACAATTTAACTCCGTCAGAGTCACCAAGGATGGATGTCGGCTTGTAACACAGCTTCAACCACTGTTCTGCTGAGCGCGGTATACAGGGGTCAACCAGGATGCTTCCGAAACCTGCCCTTTCCTTTTAGCTAATTAAACATACATCCCGCCATGTTCAAGAGTCAAGGTGGAGGCTATTTTTTTCATTAATAATTTATAGCGATGCGTTTTTTCCTACCTTGGACAAATCATAAATGTATGGAGTATGCTTGTAAAACCAGAAGGGGGAAAAAACAGTCCCAGGAAGAATTATGAATTCGGAATTCCGAGCCGACCGAAAATGACATATTGGAATGGTCCAAGAGGTTTATTACCGTTTGGCCGTTTATGAAGAAGACTGTCCTCTGCAGTAGCATTGTACGGGTTGGGCGGGATCTGTTTATTGACTTTGAAATATTCCCTGTGAAAGTCACGATTGCTCCGTAATGAATCTCATCTCACCCATTTAGATAATGAAAGAGGTCACTGAGGGAAATCTCCGTGAACTCATCCTGTTATCCGCACGTTTCCCTGGAGACTTCATTCCAATCCCATGCTTTTCGTCTGAAACAAATGCAAAGTAAATAGCTACTCGATGACAGCAGTATTTGATCTTCCATGATGTAAATGTACATTTTCTTTATTATTTGGTACATTTCTTCAAACCAGCTGGACAGTCACAATTTTGCTTTCATTTTGTATTACCTGCATGATATTTGTTATTTAAGTAGATATACAGATATATTATGACCACCCCCATGTGAAACAAATGTTGACTATCTTGGAAAAATGTCCCCCACATAGTCCGAAATGCAACATGACTCAATGCCTCATGTGTCACGAACACCAGCATGATCACAAGCAAAATTACAAGGCTGTGACTGCCATTTCTGTCACAGTAGCGCTTCTGTTGGTTTGTCACCAGACATAATAGTCTTGGTTCACATCCCCCATTGACGAGTCCTGGCTGCCCAACCCCCTGTCGGCAGATCTTGGTTCTTCCCTCCTCAGACCCCTCAAAATAGGTACTCAGCATGGCTAACCATGAGCACCCCAAATGCCTTGCTGTTTTGGAGAAGTTCTGATTCAAAAAATATGATATGAAAGACACAGTAATTACATTGCTAACAATACATTTCAACAACACAACAGAATGTTTTCTTTATAATTTACCCAGTAGACCCTGGAAATGCTCTCATTGACCTGATTAACCGCTACCTGAGCATAGTAAGGATTAGGTCCCTGGGGGAAAAGGCCAGCACAGACCCGCTTCAATACTGTCGGTTACTATTTCTGAAATAAAAAAGAAAGAACGCAACAAAAAACACATATCTGAACTGCATAAATCCGGAAGATCAGCATGACCCCCAATGCCTACAACCTGCCTGATAGATGACTAACGGCTTTTGTTGCACTAATTTAAAATGCATCTGCAGGAGAGTCTGCAAACAAGGTCCGCATGCTTTGCACAGACGGGGACGCTCAGTACATCTGGCCAATAAATATATACTGGGCAGTGAACATTGAAGGATAGTTCTGAGGGACAGATCAAGGTAGCCTGGGAATCATTCACGGTTTGCCATTAAGTCCCTTGGACATTAAGATCTTGTGGTTGAAGCATGTTTATACCTTTTGGTTTCTCCATTTATGAACATTAAAAAATTACTGCATCCATACTTACTAAAAGGTAGGTATTCCAGTATATTTAGCTGCCTTAATATACCATGAGGAATTCCACAATCTTATGATAAAATGATTTCAAGAAGTATGTGCTTGAACACTTGTAGAAATATTGTCTGCTCTGAGTGTCCCCAAAATATTAATAGTCTAAGTTCTAAGTTTATCAGAATGAAGGCGGTATGCCCTTGCAAACATTAATGCAGTTTCAGTAAAGGGTTTTGTGTATTGTACTTTACTGGTCAAGCATGTGTGTGAACCAGTCACTGCATTGAACTGGTATCACCAAGATGACGGAACCAGTTTGGACCAAAACAGACAGGACAGCTGAAGAATTAGGTCCCAAACGATTCTCTTCACATTCAGTGCAGCCCGGTCTTTTGGCAAGTGTTTTCCCTAGCGGATTGGGATGCTATGTCTGTGAACGGAAGGTCATTGGTTCAGCTCCCCGGGTTGGCACAGTGATGTCACCACTGGGCCCCTGAGCAAGGCCCTTAACCGCCAGCTGCTCCAGGGACTGTCTGACCCTGCTTCCACATGTTGCTTTGGATAAAATCCTCTGCTCAGTAATGTTAATTAAATTGTACACCTTTCCCATTTAAATAGTCATCTCATTCATGCCAAACCAGCAAACCGGTGCTGTAAATTTTAGCAGACACATCATCAACAAAGAATGTCAGCATTAGAGAAACACAGCATTTGATTTTACAGCAGCTCTGGTGATGATTCCCTGGACAAGATTTCTGCATGTGTGAATCTGCACTTTAGTGTCTATAGCAGCAGAAATCCCATGGAGGAATACCGTGTGTCCATTCACACGGCTGACATCGGTCTCTGATTCACGCTTGTGAGAATGTAGTCGCATGTTTCAGAAGAGACTATATCTCCATTAAAAAATACCCCACAGACCTTGTTTGTTAGGTGTTTATGGCATGAGACATCCACCTCATGTGCAGAAATATTTCACTGCTTGGCATCCTAGGGTTTGGATGCTGTTTTCAGAAGGTTTCTGGTTCAAATCCTATGGTTGGAAGAGTGATATCATCACTCTTGAGCAAATCCCTTAACCTCCAATTGCTCCTGGGAACAGCTTACCCTGCTTTCTCAATTGTATGTCACTTTGGATAACAATGTGTATATACACACACCTACTATATATATATATATATCAGGGGTTGACAAAGGTATCCATTAATGGACACAGATCCAAAGGATATTCCAGCTGTGAATTTTAGATCCATTTTATCCCGGGTCTGAAGGCGTCAGCTTACTAAAATTAATAACGCTGAGGATAATGGATTAAAATTCAGTGGAGGTCACTTTGGATAAAAGATCCTGCTAAGTAACTAAAATAATAAGTAGCAATAATAAATGACTGTTCTCCGAGGGAAAAAACTAGCAGTAGAGCAGCCCCCAGGGGGAAGCCATTCCTCCTGGCAAAACAGGGAGGGTAGCTTAGAAGGACCCGGAAAAATGACTGGGAGTTAAACGCACAGAAGCCAGAGGAGCCGGAACCGCACGCACGCTCTGAGTGACTGTGCCTTTATTATCATGCAAACATTATGGTGAGTTATGCTCCTTTTCCAAATGGCATAAATTCAAGCAAAGTTTCCAGGCTATCTGGTATTTTTATGACCGTGTCAAGGCTTCAAGTGTTCTATTAACAATTTAGCGGTCTTCAGGTACTGCGCAGTTCCTTGGCACTGCTCCTTCTTTGGCTATCTTTGCGAAGCAAACCCCTGCAGCAATTAATGCGCAAGCTTGAGCAAGTGTGAGTCGCGCCTGGACCACCAGCTGCGGTGGGAATTGAGCTGTGACATGATCTGCTGTGACAGGGGACACAGTGCTGGGTAATATCACCACCTCTTCACTCTTCAACAACCAACGCAAACCTGAGATGTCAATGGAGGTACTTAATCAGTGAAGGCATTGATGAAGGAAAGGATCCGATATCTAATTGACTGGGTCAACTGTTACTGAAGTCTTCTAGTGGTAAGACTTGTCACAATGGGGTGAGAAGTCATATTTTGGCTTAACGGATCTCTGTCTTTGAAATTAAGCTCGTGACTCTTTACAATTTATGACATTCCAGGCATGCATTGAAAAATAAATAGCATCACCGTGTCATTGATTCAGAAGGTCAAAGGCCCATCTCTCTCATGGGTAAATGACAATGGATCTACAATGTGGGTGATAGTCTTGCTGAGATATGCAGCTAGACTCTTCAACTAGGACTTCTTCTACCTTTTAAGAAATAATATTTTGGGCAATTGTCCTTTGGCTAGCATTGCCTCATGTGGGGAATTGCGTCCACATGAAACGGGACGCTTTTGATGTATTCAGATAAGAAGTGAGGTTTCCACAGGAACATTTAAAGATGCTCAGAACATATTCATGTCGTATGGTGCTCAGGATTAGTGCGCTACATTTTGTGTTTTTAACTGTTGCGTTCCTTTGTCTTCTCCATGAAATCATTAGGCGATTTCGATGTTTACAGCAATACTACCCAGGCTCAATTTATGAATTTACGGCAAACTTGGGAATCCTTCATGGCAAAAATATTACTTAAGGTAATCGGTGTTATCCCTCATCTTATTGATGGTGCGAGATTCCACCGGATCTTCCGTTGCTCGCCCCACATGGTCATGCCGTTGCAGGAAATGATGATGAAGATGATTGGATAGCAGGAGTGCCACGGTGTTCGTCATCTGCGTTCAGCGGTGTTAAGGTGCCATCGATCACCGGTGGCTCTCAGCTGGCCCCATTCATCTCGATTACACTGCCTATCCACCCTTATCTTTCATACATCACTGCGGAATGACCAGAAGTGCCTCTTGTCGGCCCCTTAAACATTTTCTCAGAGGTGGAACCTTCTGTATACTGGAGCTCTATTGAAAAATGGAAGGGAAACCATGTTTCAAGTTTTATTTGTCATATATGCATACACTGTATATAATAATAACAATGCACCAGGATTCTGGATAAATAAGTAAAATGGAATTTTTCACCTCAATGGACTTCTAAACTGAATGGGAATCTGAAACAGCACTCATAGTTTTAAATTTATTAAATGAGATAAGCTGGCTGTAAAAATATGCCTGTTTTTTATGTCCTGGATTGTTTCATAAAATATTGAGTTCTTTAAATAATTAACTGCTCAATATAAAAGTCAGTCTCATACACGTACCTAGTAAAGCAAATAATGAACAGGTTTTGAGTGTAATTTTTATGATGAAATTAATATTTCTGTTTCATAACATATACAGTATAATAAAATTGCACAGATTAATACAGATGGTTTATGCAATGATGGACAAATTGATGAAAAAGAATCTGGATTGCACAAGGTAATCCATGTTACTACATCCAAAGTTAAGTCTGTTTTGCTTCAGCCTGTTATTATAGTTTTTCAAAATCTGTCATTATCTTTTAGTTTATTAACATATTTTGGGAACCGATGTTGCTAAACTGGGATACATACATCATCTGAATTATTGATTGCCCAGTTGATATTTTTTAATGAGATTACCCTTATACCTTATTTAAATACGCTGGGTATTTATCCTGGAGACTTAGTTGGGGTACCTTAAAGTTGCTTATACTGTAGGTGTCACAGCCAGGGCCTTTAAATGCTTCTGAGGATCTCTGTCACCTGCAGGTCAGAACAGCATTAACGCCCTGTAGGCCAAAAATTTGTCTATTACAAAATCACCTTTGATTCATACACACCCATTTGATATATGTGTGCACTGTTTACAATTTTGTCTGCTAGTCAGTACTTTTGCTGTTCACAGAATGAAATCACAACTAAATCCACAATTTCCTCGATAGCCACTACAGTCTTAGCAGGAGGGAGGCATGGCACAGGAGAGGTGAGCCCTTCCTTACTGGCCTTTCGGTTGGCAGGCCTGCGGAGGCCTGCAGATAGGGCCGCTTTGGTGTTCTTAGCCTATGCCCTTGTTCATTTGCATCCTCGCTCGGAGGTCTACCCCAGCCTTGGCTTTTTTAGATCTCCGCCCCCTCCATCTTACCCCCACCCCCCCCCCAATGCTGTTGGAGGAATAATCATATATAGTCATTTACCTGATGTCTTAGTGAATATGCATGAGTAACCATGATTAGCCGCAGCACTGCACAAAAATCGAGCCAATCCCGACGATGGGCCAAATCATCGCCTTAATGACTTTTTCAGCAGACTCGCTGTAGCTTTCCTCAAAAAGGGGGTCCATTATCGTGAGGCCATCTTGCCTCTGCATCGCGTCTTCTTCCCGGCGCTGATTAAACTCCTCGAACGACACCTCTGGCCTCTTGTGCTTCCTCCTGACACCAAGTCAGGTCCTCGGAAAGTCCGACCCCGCTAACGAAGTCCTGATTCTAAAACCGGGGGTTTCATCAGCCTGTGTGTTAATGTGCTCTCCTCCTTTTTTTTATGTTAAATGGGCACTTGTGGAGAGGCTGAGAGTTCCCATAGTAACCACTCCAGACATGCATCCCAGCCCAGTGAAGGTTAAAGTCGGAGCAGAGGATTCTTGTTGGCTAGGAAACACAGGTGTGGCAGATCGTACAGCTATGGGGTTATGAAGAGCGGAAAAAATAAATCATTTATATTTATATTCCAACATATACATATCCTATATGCGTAGTTATGTGCATCACCCTACATACTATTTTCCACTCTGTATTTAATCTGAGTCTTGCGTGTGTTGCACTGAATGATCATATACCGACTGAAGATAATTAATAGGTGAGCGGTTTAATTATGTTGCTCACAATACAGGTCACTTTAATTAGCAACCTCTGGCCAACGTGTCACACAATCACTCTGTGACCGGGTGATGAATGCGGCAGAGGTGTAATTTATTTGATAACGTACTAAGATCACTTTTTTCGCAGGCCCCCACTGTCCAGGTTGATCCCGGCTTCACCACGACTGTTTATTTTATGTCGAGCGGCGGTTGGCTGAGTGGACGCCGATTCGGTCTCGCACAGATAACCCCTGGTAATGACCACATTAGGGATTTTCAAACTTCATTCAGGGAATGACTAAAAGACAAAGTCCCAGCTGAATCTGAATGGTTGCAGCGCTATTAATGCATGAAGAATATAAGTAAAAATGATGTATTTCAGTTCTTGCTGTGGCATGAGACAGATGTGTATTTTTAAAAAGCTGTGTTATTAATAACTTGAAAATGGGGCCACGTTCTGGAATATGCTGACAAGGGGACTGCGAACATACTCTGTCATCTTCAAACCAGCTTGTCACCAGGACACCTTTGGTAGTCTATGTATGCCATGATGTTTAACGACTCTTCTCACATCAGTGTCCGGATTCCTGTGTTATTATTATTTTTTATAATTATTAAAAATCACTGTGGGTGATGTGTGATTCAGTGGATCAAGCCTCTCTGGTCACCAATTCAAATCCTGTGCTTGGAAGAGTAGATACGTGCCACACTTCATTCTCACATCTCTATGTGTGTTTACGGCATACAAAGGAGACCAAGGCATAGCAGTACACTCGTACAAATGGCAAATAAAGTTGAATCATTGTCAGGGGTGTCTATTTTTCTACCCCCCCTAAAATGTTTTTACCCCCCTCAAATAAACGTGTATTTATTGGCTTAAGTCATGAATAGCTTTTTATATTCTATAAAAGTTTGCCGTGGCCCCCCAGTAAGTTGGCCTTTCCCCCTGACTTTACTGAACTGGATTTTTCATTGGTGTTGCAGAAGGACAGGAAACTTCTCCTAATTACAACTGGCTCCAGGTTCCCTTTACTCTCTGAAGATGTGTTACATCTGTGGGGTTTGCCACTCTTTGAACTGGACTGAGAGCTGGAGCTGTAATCAGGGTGCTGGGGGTGAGGGGGGGGGGGTCTCTGTGCCGCATGTTTGCTCACGCTGCTCAGCCTGAACTGCTGCTTTACAGAGATTGAAATGATATTTATCATGATAAACACCTACAGGAGCAGCAGCAGCGACAATGGAGACAAAAGCTGAATAGACGAACGGTGCGGGATTCTTCTCTGAGATGTTGGGAGATGGTCTTTCCTCTTCATCATCGGAAAAATTCAAACCGTCCATCCGTAACGTTTCAATCCTGTGGGGTGTGAGTGGACCCCCCCCCCCCCAACCCCTCACCAAACAGGCGGGCCTCATTCATTTTCCGCTTTCTGGTTTTACGTGACATGCAGTTGTAGGTCGGGGGGCAGGGGGGGTGTTTTATGTTCTGTTTGTGTGTGAGCCAATTGTCCGTGCCCTGCTTTTACAGAAGCATGAAAAGTGGCAAGATCCGCCATCGCACTTTTAATCAAGGGAGGCGGACGAGCGTGACATGGCGGGTGAAGAACGACGCCGACCCGGAATGTTCCACAACTCGGTTAAAAAGGGAAAGGGAGGGGGAGGGGGGGTAGCAGAACCGTGATTACAAGGCTGCACGGGTCAGCAGAAGTCGGATACCTGTTTAGCTGCTGGTCATGGGCCCAGGGTTGTTTGCTGATTGTGCTGGAACTGTCACTTGAGGACTCAAGACAACAAAAAAAAATCATCATTGCGTTCCTCCACCCATCATTCTGCCTATGTGTGCATTTCCGTGCAGCATCTTCAACCCGTGTTTATACTTTTTAAGATGGCAAGTCCTGTCAGACAGTACCAGGAGAATAACCAGCCCACAAACTATATGACTGGCCCTTTTCATACCGTAGATGTGAATTTAGTGGTGTTACGGTATACACATTAAACCGTGAATGTTACGTAATTAAAAGGAGAAAGGAATCACAAAAAAGGATCATTGAGTCCATGATGAAAATTATTTGTTTGGATTGAGATGTATGAAAGAAGAAAGGCATCTATCTGATGTTCGTTATGACAGCATAAATAACCAGTAGATTTTCTCTTCTTTGTATCACTATGAAAAATTGCAATGTATTCAGTTTTTGGCTGATAAAATCAAGTATGTTGTCATGAGGTTTATCTATCTGGGAAAGTTGCTAATTGCTTTGATTGTCGATCAGATTTTTTTCCAGCCTCACCCAATCCAATGTTTTCAGAAGCGGAATGTCAATAAGAAAAGCAATCGAGCATTAAAATTGCCAAATGGACCCTGAGGTTTCATCAGACGATTTCCATTTGATGCTGCATTCCCACATATGTGAGGAATGTTCCAGAAATATACCGGCTCACCTGTTCCCAGGTCATGCCATCCAGCCTTTTTTCAGCATCCACAATAAGCGAATGAAAACACCCCCCCGCCCATAAGTACCCCCCCCCCCCCAGATGCTGATGCACATCAAAATTTAATACAGATTACTGATGGGAAATTTAATCGGAGAGGTGGTCGCGTTCCACCTGTCCATTTGCTGCTCCTCACCACAATCGGGCGTAACCATGACAGCGGCTGGCAGTGCCCGGGGGCGACGGTGCCGAGAGACTGCGACAGTACTGTGACGAGGGCCTGGACTGCTGGACTCCCAGAATGCCTGTGTGCCAGCAAATGAAATAGGTGAATAATACATGGACAGGAAACATGTATTTGTTCTTGATGAAAAGCCGGTGTTTCGGTTAACTGGAAGCTGTGCTCACATAAATAAGGTGCATTTTCTCTGGCGTTCAGTAAAGTCACTATGTGACATGTTTTCGAAATTAAACAAGTAAATCGTATTTTAAAGTTTTCCTTTTCTTTCTTTTCAGTTCACTTCTTCTGGCTGGAGGCTGAAAGAAAAAGGTTTGTTTGAAGAGTCGTGACATCAAATCCAGTCACATTTAGCAGTCAGAGGAGGTTCAGTCCGATAGCCTTCAAATGCTGGGGCCGAATATTTATTCAGAGGTTCCAAGGTTCCATTTCCTACCTGACTTTAAGACATTGCCCCCCCCAACCACCTGCCAAGCTCCATGGAACAACAAAAAATCCTATGAGCCCATAATGTGTATGTAGAGGACATCACACCGATACATATATACAAAAAAAAATTTAAGTTTAGATTTCTGAGAACAAAATATACACATTATCCCAGGGTCACAGAGGGGGGACCTGGAGCCAAACCCAGGCAGCACAGGGCACAAGGCTGGGGAACAGTGTGGAAGGGATGCCAGTCTATCACAGGGCACAAGGCTGGGGAACAGTGTGGAAGGGATGCCAGTCTATCACAGGGCACAAGGCTGGG